>VXBX01005327.1:499438-574591 GCA_013400415.1 Scytalopus superciliaris
GAGCCGAGCCGAGCCGGGCGGGGCCGAGCCCAGCCCGGCACAGCCGTGCCGAGCCCGGCTGAGCCGAGCCCGGCCGAGCTGAGTACGCCATGGCCATCGCGCACATCGCCACCGAGTACGTGTTCTCCGACTTCCTGCTGAAGGAGCCGCCGGAGACGCGCTACAAAGGGCTGCGGCTGGAGCTGGCGCTGGACAAGATCGTCACCTGCATCGCCGTGGGGCTGCCGCTGCTGCTCATCTCCCTCGCCTTCGCTCAGGAGGTCTCCATCGGTAACCCCCTCCCGGCCCGCGGCACACAAAGGGCTCGGGGGCGGCGCTCCGCGGGGCTCGGCTGCTCGGGGCATTCATTCCCCAAATTTGGGGCCGCGCCGGGGAGAGGCGCCTTCCCGGAAAACAGCCTTCCCGGGGAGCATCCCTGGCAGCGGGCGGGGCCTGCCCGCGGCTCCCCCAGGTGTGCCGGGCTTCCCGTGCCCTGCCCCTCGCCGGGACACTGCCCCTCGCGGGAGCTCTGCCAGCCTGGCTGCCGTATCCCCTCCGCGGGAGCGATGGGGAGCGGAGCGGGAGTGATGGGGAGCGGTGGGGAGCGATAGGGAGCGGTGCGGCCGCGCCGCCCTTTGTGTCGGAGCAGGAGCGGCCAGCCGGGATGTGCTCCCGGAGCTGCCCCTCCGCAGCCGGTCCCGGTGTGCTGCGGGCAGGTCTCGGTGTCACTGGGCAGTCCCCCCATCCCCAAGTACGCAGAAGGGCTGTGGGAGCCCTGCGCTCGCCCCGCGGGCGGCCCGGCGGTACCCAGGGGCTGGTCACCCGCAGCACGGGCAGTGGGACGGCTCTCCGAAGCTTTCCCCCGCTCCGCTGCGCCCCTGCAACTCTTCCCGTTCAGCTCCTGGTGTGACTCGGTAAATGAAGCTGTGGTGGACAGGAGAAGGGCCAAGATTCCTAATTATTTTGCTATCTTTTTTTTTTTTTTCCCCCCATCCCCAAGTTACAGAAGTGCCTGAGCAGCAGCCCTTGGCGTGGGGAGTGGAACTGGGTGATCTTTAAGGTCCCTTCCAGTCCAAGCCTTTCTGTGATTCTCTAAGAATTGCTCTGCATTTAAATAGCACTATATGAATGAAGATTTCAGAGGTGAATAAACAGTACTGTCCCTTTTGAGACAGAGGTGAATCACAGGACTTCCACCCTTGCAGAAATAGTTTGATTTGCTGCATGTGCCTGTTTATTGACATTCAGTGTCTTATACCTGGTCTGCATCGTCTATAGGATTGAGTCAAGTGAATGACAGGAGAGTGAAAACTGGGATAGGACTGTCAATTAGTGGTGAATCTGTGCAAAGCCATCATGAATAGCATTAATCAGATACCAGACTGCTTAAGGGTTAGGATGCCCCAGATTGCTGTATTTACATCTAATACACACCTACTGTAGTACGTGGGAGTTTGACCCAGAGCACTGTGGCCTACAATAGCTGCACAGGGGAGTGAAGGACAACCAGGCTGGGAATGCTAAGACCACCAGATCTTGGCCCTCTGGCACCTCTGGTCATTCAGAAATTGGATATATATACAGCTGTATTCTGTACTCTAACCTGCTGCTTTTAATTTTAGATCTGCACATTTCTTCCTCTTCAAGCAATGAAAAAGAGGATTTGCATTTCCATATACTAGCCTGTATATGGGCCCCTTAGTTCTTCTTTTGGCTTTTACTCTTAAAGTGCTGTATCCAGTTTGAAACAGTGCCTGTGTATCAAGGTTTCTTTTATTTCATCCATTTTCCTTCCTTACATAAAGCTTGAACACAGAGCTGAACTGCAGAGTTCAATAAAATGTGCCCTTCTTTCAGATGAGTTCTCATCTTTCAGTTATTTCAATATTAAACTATTTTAAACTGAATCTGTGACTGTAGTAGATTCATAAAGCAAGAATTGAAATGGGTGCTGCATCTTGCTTGTGCTTTATTTTGCTTTTAATCCTGAGCACCTGTTAGAAGCAGACATGAGGTTAAAGCCTGAGCTCTTTTAGTTGAAAAATAACTATGAAAATGAGTATGAGAAATACATCAGGCTCCTGGAGTGGGTGAAACTGCACCACGTGGTTTCCATACAGAAAGTGATAGTATCTCAGCCATGCTGCTGTTATGGCTGTTGCCTGTTTCCCACACAGTGCTCACAGCTTAGCAGGCTGGCTGCTTATGGGACATCCCAAAGCTGTTTCCATTAAGGCTTTTGGGGGGAACAGAGAGAGTCTTGGGAGCTGGATATGCATAGTTCTGTGAGTTCTGGTGTTCAACCAGTGATAAAGTAGAGAGCAGGAATTGGTTTCAAACACTTCCTGATATAATCATGCTTTGAAAAAACTCAGGACTGCTAAACTGAGAAAAAATGTCAGGGTCCTTTTTTAGGCCTGAAAAAGAGCAACTGAGAGGTGGATGTGAAAATGTCTGGTGGAAATACCTGCCTCAGGCTACAGAAACGGAACACCCTTTCCAAAAATGAATGCTCAGCTCCTATTTTGGTTGGGATAATTGTATTCTTCCCATCTCAGATTCTCTGGGCACCTCATTCTGTCATGTTCTCTTCCTCTCTGCTTTCCTGTTCCATTGCAGTGTCCTATCAGATACCTGCAATTTTCCTCCCACACACGGTTGCTCTTAATTGTGAAAAGCAATTAAAGTGTTTACAAAGGCCATGGAGGTTTTCTGAAGCCACCAAGTAACTTCTAGTTTTGATAAAAGTTTCAGGAAATAAATGAGAATCCAGCTAAATTGCAGAGGATTTCTCTGCCAGAGGCACAGAAAACGCAGATGTTGTGCCCAGGCAGCCAGCACAGTAGAAACTCCAGGGGTTAGTGTCCACCCCCCACTTTGGCACCATACAGAGGCAGGAAGGGAACTAACCTGAGTTTACTTTTGGCTATATTTTAGAAACCCATGGTCAGCTGCACTTCTGTGAGGATTTTAAGCTGGTTCTGGTAGTGCTTAGCTGTGATTGAGTTGTTCTCTTCTAGGCCTGGGAGTCTCTGCTGCTTGAAATCCTGCACCTGTTACCTCTTTGCAGCTAGACCTTGTTTTATACAATTTTATATAATTTTATTTAATTTTATATATACTGGGAATGTGAAAATGGAAATAACAGTAGGATTGTGATGCACATGTGTGTATTCCTTATATTACAGCTTGATATTATTTCCTTATAGTATTTGGCAATTCTTGGGTAAATACACTGCAGATTATCAGGTATTATGGTAACAGAAAGCATCTAAATATAGCTAAATCATCCATTCCATGACTGTGTTTTTAATAATATCTCTGAGTCAGGATTGAGATTCTGAGTTTTTGAATTCTTTGCATGTGTATTGTGAGATGTGCTTTCTTACTGTAAACAACTTGGCTGAAAACATAGATATTGATTCCCAAGGCACTGTTTGGAGCAGGATGCTGCAGCCCTAAGAAGGTACAGTCAGATGAGCAGTGAAGAAATCAAAACAAGCTGCTTTATTTTGGCAGAGGTTTCTGACTTCGTTATGGGAAACATATCAGTGGCTGGCTTGGGTTGAAGCTGAAAGAAAAGCAGATGTCCACTTTACATCAAATATTTGCATCTTTTCCTGTAGGAAGGCAATTGTGAATTGCTCATCTGTGCTTGTCACCAGGTGATGTTGTTGGACCTTTTGTATACAACAGCTTTCAGGTGCTGCTGTACGTGGGCAGTGTGTGCTGGCTGCCTTCACTGCAGCCTTGCATGGGACGTGATGGCTGGGAAGGGATACCAGGAGGGAGGGAGAGAACTGGAAAGGGGAGGGAAAGGGAATTTTGTGGTGGCCACCAGCAGCCCTTACTACGTGTTTGGTTTGGGTGTTGGTTGTGCATGGCTCGCACATAGCTGGGATGAAGTAATCCTCATGTTTTAGCATCTCTGTTTGTTTTATTATATAACAAAACACCATGGAAACCATTTTCAGGACACAGAAACCATCATGTGTTGAGTGAAGACAACTAAGAAACTTAGTTATAATCATCATGAAAGCTCAGATAGCACTACTGGCTTATCAGTTGTGGCAGGATGCTGGGTTAGGAAGTGCCTGGCCATGGACCAACCCACAGCATCTGCATGAATCCATTAGAATGAAGATTTACTGCACTAAAGGCATCTTATTTCCCACTGATGCTTTCTGGTGCATCGTATCATGCTGAAGTATGTGGGAAGGTGGAGCCTTGCCCTAAGATATTTACACCACAGGATTAATGTCCACACTGACCGCTTTGGGCTTTCCCAGTGGTGACAATCCTTGCTCACCCTGCTCAGTTTCCACCTAATTCCCAGACAATCTTTTTCCCCAGTTTGTTTCCCATCCCTGCAGTTGGCTGCCTGTAGAATTTGAGGTGCTTTGGCAGCCAGAAAACAGGGTGAAGGGTGTCAGTGGAGAACTCTGGGTGCTACATCCCAACAGCTTCTGTGGGTGCCCATCTGCAGGATTCCTTATGGCATGTCCAGCTGCGTCTGTATCTCTCTACACAGGTTAGTCATGTTTCTCAAACAGTCATAAGGATAAAATGTATAAAAAGGGGAAAAAAAAAAATCAAGTGTGAGACTAAATCACAACAAATACACAGAAAAAAACCAGTCTTAACTCTTGAATTAGGCTTTTTTCCTCTCCTGCTACCCCCTCACTGGCCCTTCCTGCTGATGTCCCTTTCCCCTCACGTTCACACATTGCTGGGGAGGCTGTTGGGAAATAATCCTATCTTGTGACTTCGGTAAGAACGGGGGGTTGAGGTTGGGTTGGGTTTATTTAGGCCAAAGACTATTACTGTGGCAGCTGCTGGCAGAGAGCTTGAAAAACACCTTCCAGTGCTGCTGAAGCAGGTTCCATGCTAATAGTTGATGTTTGCACACCTTGCATTTAATTCAGCAGGATACTCTGATACCCAGGGCATTAATGACAGACCTGAGACAATAGGTAATAGGTTTGTGAGTAGCCTCAGTCTGGAGCAGCCAGACAGGCTGTGAACTTCTGAAGTGGATGCTGTGCTGCTCTTTGGCATGTAAGGAGTGCTCAGGAAGGAGCAGAAGTTCCAGCATCAGGCATAGGCTGGGGAGCCAGGACAAACTTGTAAAAACATTTACTTTATTGTCAAGTCTTTCTGTTTAACTCCAACAGAGCCAGCTTTACGTTTCTTATGGGAATGATGGTAAGCTGCTTTTGGTGCCAGAGTAAGTTTAAAAAGCATCATGGGCCTCTGGTGTTGCCTGAGATTTGGGGTATCACCAGTGTTGAAGTGAAGCTAGATGGTCATCACCGCCATCTTGAGATGTTTCTCCTTCAGATGAAGGGAAATTTTTTTCCTGAAGTCTCACTGATGTGAATTTCATTCACAAGGTTTTTTTTTACCCACAGATCAGAAAAGCTATTGCTCTGAAGGTGATGCTTGATAAGCACCCAGCTCTTTCACCACTGCATGATTTTGAGACTTCTCTGAGAGATAACGGAGCCCCGTGGAGAGGGAGAGATGCTTGCTGGCTCCTCTGATGCATTCCACTTACACATTGCATCACGTGAGCTTTATGTTCTGCTACTACTCCATTGCCAAAGTAAACCTTAGGGAACAGGTTCTTTTCTCCAGTGTCCCATTTGTGTCTCTCCATACTTTGTACTTCAATATGGTATTTTATTCTGTTTCACCCAACCTGCCACTTTGCTCTGTGAGAAGCATCTATAAATCTAATAAAATTATTCCATTTGTTCTTAGTGCATGTGTGTACAACCCACATGTAAATTTGATTCTTCTTTGGCATGCTTTGAGGTATCTTTGATATATTTTAAAATATTTTTTAATGTTGGGGTGGAGGATATGCCTTGGATGGTGCCTGGCAGTCTGTACATTGTGTATGTGTGCCTTGATTTTCTTGTTTGGATTTTTCTTTAGTGGCTACTAAAGTGCATAATTCTTGCTAGATGAAATCAAGTGTTTGGGTATCATGGCTAGTTCATTTTGCCTTGTGGAAAATTGCAGCAATGATTAATGGCTAGGTTTTCCTCCAAACTTATGTAAATCTTTTTTGCAGTGATTACAGTGTATTAGGAAACAAATAATTACTTACTGAAAGTTTAGTCCTGTCAACTACAACCATCTGATCCTGGTTCAGCATATGTTTAACATGGATTCTTGGAAGTACTCTATTGCAGAGAGTTAACTCTCTGTTAATTAGATATGTAAGTCAGCAGAGGGGTGATGAGCCACTGGAGAAGAAACCAGTCTGGCTTGCTGATTTTGCATTCTCTTTGGTAAAGGATGCAGCCAGAGGATGCTGAGCCCTTGGCTCATCCTGCCTTGCACCCCAGCAAAGCAGTCAGATATTGAACAGGGACTGTCCTTCAGATTTGAGATTTTCCTTGGGATTCTAAGAGTTTATTTTTGTAGGTAGTTTTCCTTTGTTTGGAAAACATCTACTGGGCCAGTGGGGTGAAAATGACAGAAGTGACGCTTGTATCCTGCTCATTGAGCATTGATAGCAAGATTTCTGCCTCCACTGGGCAAAAGGAGCCAGAGTAGGTCCACTGCTTGCATCTCAGTTCTGAGAAGTCCTGGCTGAGGTTGGGACATTTTCTTTTTGACACCTGATGGCGAATCTTTCCCAAGTGAACTTACAAGAGTTAGGCAAAGCAAATGCAAAGGTGGTACCCTATGGCAGAGGACCTCCACCTATAGGCTTTTACAGTCCTGTGCAGGAGCTGCAGAGGAGCCAGTTCCAGAAGAAGAGAGTTGTCCTGGTACAGACATGAAGGAAATAGCCACAGGTTTGTTGGCAGAGTACCCACAAAGACCTGCCACAGCTGGGTGGGGTGACAGCTCGTCCTCCCTCTGCTCTGGTTGCAGTGACTCAGGCTTGTACTCTTGCACTTGGTTGTATGCCTGCAAGGAACTCCTGCTGCCAGCGACTGGCTCGACCTGGTAATCTTGCCACACTTACAAAAGTGACGTTTTATCATATGTGGCTGCACACCTATTGCTGTCTTGGGTTTCTGCAGCTCTTTTGGTGGTCTCTCTTTAGCATAATGATAATAAGTGGCATTTTTTTAATCCTCATTTGTTTGCAAAAGTGTACATCAAATCCCCACTGCTCCCTCTCCAAAGTTGATTTTGTACTAGGGCATGATTAAAAAAAGGTGGATTGCCAAGTATAATGAGAAGCTGGCCAAAGACTGTTGAGACAACTGCTTAATGAATGCAGTCATTTGTTATTCCTCATCCTTCTTGCTGCATATTTTATCTCTGTGTTGTTATTGTGGACTTGGCTGTTCCTTTTCTCTTTCCCTGTTCATTACTTGTGGGAGCAATGGATGGAGAATGGCTTCATGTCACCAAACTAGGAGGTTGTTCCTTTGACAGCAGAGGACTAATAGCCTTTCATAAACTAGCCCTGTGCATGGCTGTGTGCACAGTGTGTCTGTGTGAAGGCATCTGGCCCTTTGCCTAATTTCTCCTCTAATAAAAACTACAGATTTTATTTTCACTTCCTTCAGAGTTGCCCAACATAAAGTAAATTATATGTGTAGATCTACTGCTGTTATTCCTTTGGAGGCGAGAAGGAAGGGAAAAAAGATAGAAAATTGTGACTGTTTTCAGACATTTAATGATCTGTGTTCTGTTTAGATTATGCACAAAAACATGTTGTCTGTTTTAAAGTCTTAACATTACCACTCTTACTGCAGAGTTGTAACTTACATGAACAAGTGTTTACAAACAAGACTGCAGCTAGTTAATTAAAACCCAGGACAACAGCTGCAGTGTCCCCAGCTTCTGCTTGATGTTGAGCTCTGTCTGCTTAGCTCCCAAGTCAAGTTGCCCAGAGGTTTCCAACCTCCATACTGAAACACCAGGGATTAGAAGAGTGATGTTCACTGCTCTCTGGCATCACTGTAGCTGTCCTGGTATGAAGTTGTGCATGTGACATTCTGGAGAAGGAAGCTGGCTGCCTTTTTGATCACTAATTTTGGAGAATGGAGCTGTTTACTATTTTCCTCACTCCTGCCTTTTAAACGCTCCATCACATTCAGTGCTGTCTCACCCACTAATGACAATGAACACATGGAATGTGTTTCTTGTTGTGGATACACATACATGAATAAGACAAAGCAACACTCCACTGCTCTCCCTTTGAAAGGGTCACTTGTTTGCTGCTTTGCCCTGGGCACAGCCAGCAGCTGGAGGTTGGTTAAATGATGAAAGCAGGGCATAAATGGTCCTTATCCAGTGGAGAGCAGACACTCTGCCTGCTTTTTTGTTTTCTTTTCCTTTTTTTATTTTTTTTAATTTTTTTTTGTAATCTGCAGTGTATTATTTCTTGAGCTTCCACAGCTAATGGAAATCTGGTGGAAAGCAGAAAGTCCTAAAGCTTTGTGAGAGAGCAAGTGTTTGTCTCGTGCCAACTTTGCTAAATCACATGAGCTCTGCTCTCATAAACAGTAACTTGTTTTCCATAAGGGAGGCTTGTGACATGTCAGACCATGATGGTCAAACCATGTCCTTATGATACTGTAGCCTTAGAAAAAATTATAATAGTGACTCATATGGAAGGGCTTTTATTCATAAAGCTCGTTGACTATGCTACATTGTAAAGAGGCTGTACAAGTTATTGGGCGAGTGCGGTTGGTTCCTTTTCCAAAAGAGGTTCTTATTCTCTGAGAGTTAAACGAGCAAAAAGACATGACAAATGATACAATCATATTAAATACCTATCCCATAAAGCACAGAGAGCAATGCCATTAGCATTAACTTTGATGAATATATTAAAGAGAAAAACATACAGCAATATTTTCCCCCTGTTGGTCTTTTGATAGTGGCGAAAGTGTTGGAAGTTGCTCTTGGAAGGGTTGTCCATGAAAGAGCCATCTCTGCGTTGTGTAGTCACTTGATGAAGTGGCTGTCCTGTTTCAACAGTTGTGGAAGTCTGCAGGAAATGTACGTGTGTGGGGGGTTGCTTTGATCCTCATCCTGTTTTACTGGCTTATCTGAGGAGTCACTGATAACTCCATGTCCAGTAACAGCTTCTGCTCACTGAGATACACTGCAGAAGGAGTCACCTGGTGCCTCTAGCTGGTCAGAGCAGAATTTGACCCTAAGCCTGAGGCTGACTGAATAGATGCTTTTGCTGTCAATCCCCTGATGTTAATTTGAAGCTCCTGAGCAGCTGGAGAGGTCCTGGAAACAAACAGGGATGACAGTGTTATTCATGATCTCGAGCACAGCATGTCACTGCACTGATGAGGAGGGGTCTGGGGCTACAATTTCTCTGCCAGATGCTACAGGGGGAAATGCTTGTTTTCACAGATGCAACTTGAACCCCTCAAAATAATTTGCAGTCTCAGGGGCAGAAGAAAAGGCAGCACCCTGGGCTAAACTTGTCCTTCCATCATTGCAAGGACTGCTGGGTTGCAAGAATGGTGTTTGAGGTTTTGTTTCAATAGATATGTGAGCTGTAGCTTGTGCTTTTGGCCATGATGGTATGTGATGGCAGCTGTTGCCTTAGGACACCAGCCTCATCTGGTCACACTTTCTACCTCCATGTTCCCCTTTGGCCAGCCTGAGTTAAGTGCAAGTGAGAGAGGTCTTCAAGGCCACATTCCTCACAAAGCTTATGGAAATAGGCCTAAAAGATAGGTGCTTCTAATATGTTGTCTCAACTATTAGGAGACAGCAGAAAATCCCTGTGGAAGTTATACCCTTTGGATGCAGTTGGAACTCAGTGACTCTCTTCCCTGCACAGAAGCTGTATTTTGTCCAATCACTTAACCTTTGGATGCTGGCGGCTGTGGCCGTGTGGGTAAAGCCGCCGCCCCTGGATCCGTGCTCCTTCTCGGAAGGATGCCGGTTCGAGTCCTGCGGGTCTCGCTCTGCCAACTTCGTCCGGGCTTGCCCCGGCCAAGGCTTAGAGTGTCCCAGGGCTAAAGGGGGTGGGGCCAGTTCCGCGCACGCTGAGCTCCACGTAATAAATCCATTCGCGCAGGCATAAAAAGCATCGTCGTTCGCGACGGCTAGCCACACACACACACATAACCTTTGGATACCATAAAATCTCAAGTGTACACTTTTCTTCCTGAACTTCTTTTCGTCTTTTTTTTTTCTTTAATCTTTTGAGGATGTGATAACCTTTGCTTTGTTTTTCCAGGTGCTCAGATAAGCTGTTTTGCACCCAGCTCCTTCTCCTGGCGACAAGCTGCTTACGTGGACTCCTACTGCTGGGCAGCTGTGCAGCAAAAGCAACCATCCCAGAACAACTTAGAAAACATACCCCTGTGGCTTCATAAAGTATGTACAGGTTTTCACCTCCTAGAAAAGTTCTTCCCATATAGAAATCTACCTTTGCCTCGTTTTTCTTGCTCCTCTGCTCTGCTGTAGTCCTTGGCTCTAGCTTGACTCTCTTTTTTCCTTTACTTCTAAAGACAGTAGTACTAGAAAAGGTATTTTCTGCTTTTAAATAAAGGGTCACCAGTTATCTGACACAAGAGTAATGTTAATGTTACTGTGTTGCCCTGGAGCTGAATGCTTTACTTGGCTTTAGCCAGGAACTATTTTTCAACTGGAATACAGGACACAACAACTGCCTTAATGCTTGTATCAAAAGCTTATTTTAGGAAAACAGGGTAGTAAAAACATTTTATATTTCTATTATGTTGCACTTGGCCAGTTGTGTATGGAGAGAGACTTAGGGCAGGTAGGCATTTTGGGAGAGATGAAGTTAGGTTTAATCCCTGTCTTCAGTGTGCTCTTCTGCATGTCTGCAGGCTGTTCCCTTGCAAACTGTGACCTGGCTTTCACTGCTTCAGGTAAAACAGCATCATACTGAATGCACAGAAAGAGACCTATTTTATGGGAAAAAAGTAGGTACTAAGATATGTGAGCTGGCTCAAAGCAGTTAGCTGAGCTTTGGCAGGAGTTACACACTGAGTCAATGCCATACCAATGCCTGGGGCTGACTCAGCTGGAGAGGCAGCATCGACATGCTTGGGCAGTGTTGATGCCAAAGTAAGAAATGCTGTTGGGGCTCTGCAAATTTGAGTGCTGCCTTCCTCAACCCTTTTATTACTTGCGCCAGCAAATAAACCCCGGGCATCTGGGAGTTGAGGAGAACCTGGTATTAGAGGGAGCTCAAGTATGGGACCTGTAGCACCCGTATTTCTGGGTTTTGCTGCGGTATCCTGAATCTGAGGTTTTATTATCCAGTCATCTGGTGGTATCTTCTCTAAGAGACTCAAGGCTGTCTCTGATTTGCTGACACTTAATGAGGATTTACTATTGCCTTCCCCAGTTCAAAACATTGACCCAACAGTTGTGTGTTTCATGAATATTAAAGCCACGTTTCTAGCCTGAACTCTTCCTTGCTCAATTAGGGCTCCACTCCATTTCACTTCAGCCAGACCCTCTACAGAGGCCAGTTGAAGCTGCTGGGACATTTTGCAATGCAGGTAGCTTGCATGGCTGGAGACTCCACCTGCAAACCTGGGCATTTGCTGCCCCTTTCTCTTGAGGGAATGAGTTCTTGTTACCCAAATTTTTTATGTTGAATTTTATGTGACAGTCACCTGCTGACATCTCTAAGTCTGCTAGTTTTCCACCTATGACAAATAGCTTTAGCAGTCATACTTTCATGATGCAACCCATGTTAATTTGCTGACTAGTGCTCTCTCAGGAATTGTTGCAGTTCCTCCATGGCAGCCTAATGGTATGTGATATTTCCTTATAAATACCCTACAGACTGCCTGCAGGAAGTATGTCTGAACAGCTGAGTCAGGCTGTAGCAGAGGCTGGGCACCTGTCTTAACCTCCTAGATCCATGGTTAGCCACCCACTCTTCTGATCTAGGCACTGGGAGCTGCAGATGCTGTTTGGAGGGCAGTATTCATTAGTATCCTTCTAGTAGTTGTTCATCAGCTTCCATGCTCTGCAAGTTTACGTGAAAGGAGTGATTACAGCTGTTAACAGTGAACTTTGGTTCCCAGTGTAGTATCTAAGGGTATCTGATTGTTCTTTGAATTCCAGGGCCTATTGCTACTGCATGGCTTGGGGTCACTTCTGCATGAAGACAGGGATTGCTTGTGTTGTCTCTGCAAGGGACATACAAACTCCATGCTCTGCAGACTGTGGCTAGATAATCATTTTAAAAATGGACAGAGCAGAGCCTTTTGGAAGCACAGTGATGTTAATGAGAAAAGGGAGCCTCCCTGTGTTCAGGCCAGTGGAGACTTGACTGCAGTGCAAGGGCAGGGATGCACACAGAGGGACTGCAGGGATTGTTAGGCCCAGTTCTTAAGACAACACTTAAAACTCTTTTTTCCTGATTGCTGGACAGGAGAACATTTTTTTGCAAAGCATCTCAGCATTTTTCCGATACTCTGACTCAGTATCTCTCTGTATTGGCATGCTGGAAAGCCTCCATAAACAGTGCTTAAGGAGGCTTTATATTACAGTTTTGGGACAATAAGGTTGTAGGCCCCAATTCCTGATTAAAATGGATGGATTTCCTTGTGGCATGAAGTGCTGTCAAAGGTCTGCCTCCTAGGGCAGTGGTCAGTGTGGTATAGAGAGGAAGTACGACCAGGTCCTTTTTTAGTGAAGAAGCCAAATTGTAGAAACCTGCCCTGCTTTTGTTCTAAGCATCTGGTTGCGCTGAAGGATTATCAAACCCAGGCTGCATTATAGAAAAGCTGAAAAATTCCCATTTCCCCCCATTTCAGAGTACAAGTTTTTGCTAGGATTTTTGGTTTTTTGAACAGTAAAATGTATGTTTCAATTCTGGGCAATCCCCAAAGCTTGGCACCTTTACCATTTGTTCTTTCTGCTCTGGGAGGTCTCTCCCAATGGTTGAATTTATCAGTTAGGAAACTTGTTTTGGAATGGAGAGGAAGAGTGCATTGCAACTTCCTGGGTTCCTTGACTCTCTAGTGGTCTGTGTGCTTCTAGAGAGTGCCCAGGACCTCTCTCTGTGGAAAACAGGAGTTCTGAAATTTCCAGTGATCCTGGAATAATTCTTCACACTGGATAACCCTTAGCAGAAAACACAATGTGTTCTGGACTTAAATGCACAATTCAATAAACAAAATACCTGCAGATAAATGTAAGGAAGAGACTGCGGTAGGTCCTGCCTGTGTTCTTAGTTTAATGCTAAGATTTCATCTTCTCTGTCAGTGAAAGAGCTGTCAAAATTATTATGTGGTTGAGTCCTCTGACAAGACTCCTTTTCAGGGTTGTCACTGATGAAACTTACTCTGACTGGGCTTCACTCTTCTGTTGTCTCTGTTTTCTTCCTGGATTTTCCATTAAGGTTTGTTTCCCTTAAGAGGTTTCTGGTGTCTACTGAAGTGTCAGAACAGTTATTAGTTTTTGAAGATGAGTGGGAAATAGAGACAGTGGCAGTGGGGGATGGAGGAGTTAAGTGTTTGCTCCTTCTGTGGAAATAGCTTGTTTATTACCTCTAAAAGATGAGTGCTCCACCTTACAACTTAACTTTGCTAAAACATTTCTTGATCTTAATTCTGCCAATTAATTTTCTCAAAGCTGTTATCCAGACCTGTGCAGCTTAAATCTTTGTGCTATTGTACTTAAAATTACTCCTTGAACATGGTCAGGTATAGTTGAAGTCAGAATGCTTGCAGTCACTTGTATAGTGTTTGCCTAGAGAAGATAACGGCTGAAGATGCAGTAAAATTAGAAGACTGTAGTTTTCTAAGTGCCACTGAAGTTTCCACCTTCTGCCAACAATCTTCATCCAGACCTCAGCAAGCTTTCTGTAGACTAAGTCCTTGAAAATGCCTTTTGTATCACTCCACCAAACCAGCTGTATTTTCTCTGGATGATAAAAGCAATGCCCTTATTTGCTGTGTATTTACTGCAGTTCAGCACAGTTGAAGCTGGCAATGTTACATGACAGAATATTTTGGTTTAGGCTGATTTATCTTTCACCTTCAGAAGACTGTGGTAGTAAGGCATCTTTAAAGGACAGTATTGTGATTCCAACATCTAATGTGCTTTTTTGAGCCATAGGATGCTTTATTTATTCTAATATATCTGTTGTAATCTGCTTTCAGAGGACCCTTCTTCAGTTGCACAGTCTCAATACAACATTGTGATTTTGCTGTTGAAAAGAAACTTGATAACTGCACAGCAAATGAAAAACTGAGTTTTATTTCTAGGCCAGTATCTTCTCTGGCATATCTTTGGCCATACAGTACTTGAGGTCAGTGACACTTTCCATTTAACTTCAATCCTGCAAACTACCCAAGACTGAAGTAACATTTCCTCCTTGTGTATTTGGCACCTCAGAAGCAAGTAAACCATAAAACCATAAACCATAAAAGAAAGACGGGTGGCACATGGTCATCTGTGCGTGAGTACCATGGAGTCCTCTTCTTAAAACGGGAAGTCATTGTGTGTGAATGTAAAATGTAGTCAAATCAGCTGGAATATCCGAGTCTGTTTCTCTGAGACCTGGGACTCGTGCCAGATGACTTTGCATTTTCACTTCTGCCTGTTGGTTCAAGGCCTTAAATTTTAATGATTCAAAACAATTTGCTAGTTGTCCAGGCCTACTGTTAACAAATAGAACAAGCGTATCTTTCATTTTCCAAAAAGCCAGAATCCCAGAAGGATGGAGTCGTGCATCAAGTGCTGTGGAAGGGCTGGCAAATACAGGCTTTTGTTTCCAAACAAAAAAGAGCTGGACTATTGGTCAGGCTGCTACTCTGGTAACCCTTCAGTGAAGAGCTGCATAGTGTATTCTGCTGCTGCCATGAGCTACAGCTTTGGGAGTGCTGAGAGCCTGGCGAGGTTAAGCCCAGCAAGTGCATGGCAAATGTGCCTTGGCCCCAGCAGTGTGATGCTTCCAGGGGAGAGGCAGTCGTGAAGGAGTTGGGGAAAGGAGGAGGTGCAAGAGATGGCAGAGAGTGGTTTTCATAAGGCAACAGGCTATTGAGGCAGGGCAGATGGGAGGACTGGAGACAGAGCAGGAGGGTTGATGCCCATTTGCTATACAAATGCAGAATGTTCCCACAGTCTTTCAAGGTATAAAGGAAGAGGTGGAGACTGGGACAGTGCAGGTTTGGGGCTGTAACTTCAGTGTGTCAAGTATCTTGCCTCTCGCCACATGTCTTGTTAGGACTTGGGGTGAAGAGATCTCAAGGATTAATGGGATACTGTTGGTGGCATTTCCAGTTTTGAGGATCAGAAAGGGATTTCATAAATCTCCTGATGCCTGTGAAATTTCAAATGAGTGAGTAGTAAAGCCAGGTGGTATAAACCAATGTAAGGGGCTTTGGTTGCTCCTTACTAAATCAGATGCTTCTTTGTTGTTTCTTTCCCCACCTGGAACAAGTGGAAGGGAGCTCAGAAGTGTATGACACAGAAGTGAGAGAAGTCAAACAGGCTTGCAGCAATTTCTAAATAATACAAAATTCAGAGAACTGACAGAGCATGGACATGAAACCATAAAGCTTTGGGTAGGCAAAGGCATCCAGGACTCAGACCTGTGAGACCTGGTGGCATTGTCCACAGGCATAAATACAGAGAGCAGATTCTTGTACTGTTGGGCTTGAGTTGATGAGATGTCTACAAAAACATATTGGACATGTCAGAGCTTTACATCTCAGTCAGAAAGGCTAGACTTGGAAAAAAGATGATCTGAGGTTCTCTACTGTGTGCAGAGAGAGAAGAGAGGTGGTAGGGCAGAACTCTAGACAGTTTTTATGGGTTGCTGTGGCTAGGGGAAGTCAGTTTTTATTTATGATCTAATACATCACACACATTCCTACTATCAGTAATAACACAGGATTTTGCTTTAATGGCCGATGATATTAGAAGTAAGTTTCCTGAATAAAATGTTCAATAACATAAAATTTCATATTTTGTCCATTCAGAACTTTAATATCTCCTGATTAATGCAAACACAAGTTAACATAGTAATATTAGGTCCAGATTTTCATCTCATTAAATACCTACAAATGTAAGTGGAGCTTTTCCACTTGCACTGATTAATGACTTCAGTCTACTGGCTTTTTCAGTCACTGTGCATGTGCACACAGCTGTAACAGTTAAGATGCCTTACATCTGTTTCACACTTGTTCACCACAACTAATTTAGAAGTCCTTAGGAACTGATGCTAGATTTAAGTGTGCTTGCTATCAGGAGCTGCGTGTAATGAATTAGAGTTTGGCTGAATTTGCAGTACATTTAATTAACTGAATGCTTGTCTAACCAAATCTTACATCATGTCTTTGTAAGGGTAATGTTATGTATGATTGTACACCTTGAATACAATGTCACAGTAGGTAGAAAATACCATCTTTCCAGCATCTGAAGGGAATTAGAGTTAAAATCCCATGATGAAAAACTCCTGCTTGTTTATGGGCAGAAGGAAGATGGAAAGAGTTCAAACTGTTTTATTTTATACCTGCTTCAGCCCTTTTCCTAAGCAATGGGGACTGTGTAAAGGCTGACTTCTCAGTGTTGCATTAACACCAAATCATTGTGGTGCTGTGTGTTGGTTTCTATTTAGGAGCTATCTGAAAATAAATACTCTGAAATATTACAACAAACTTACATCCTTTACAGGTACAGTACATCAGGCACTCTAAACAGATGTGTTTGCAGGCAGCTGCAGAGCAATAACAGGTCTATTCATTGACCTTCTGACAGCTAATGGAAAGCAGAAGAGATTTTGCTGGTGTTTGGAGCATTCTAATTGCTATGAACAGTAGTGACACATCTGGGAAGGAGTGTGACACTATTCTATTCTTCCAGTCAGCCTCTCTGATGGCTGCTTTGCTTTGCTGTTTGTTGTTGCCCAGGTTGATGCTGTTTTTCTCAATGTCACCTTGTGCAGTGCAGTTCTGAATGTGCAATGTAAATGTTGTCAGGATCATAGTAACTGTATTTTGCTTCTGTTTGTTTGTTTGTTGTGAATTTTTGTCTGTTTTTTGTGGGGGGAAGGTCTAAGCAGCAGTGAGGTTACTGGAGCTCTCTGGAAAGAGATTCTGCTTCTCTGCATGTCCCAAAACCCACAAAAGTGGGTTTTACTAAAAGCATTTAAATAAAATTATAAGGACTTTAATAGGCTTATAGGGAACCTAATACTTATATGGAATGATTGGCTGACTTATTTTATATACAGGTGAAGCTAATGAGGACTTTTTTTCTCCCTTCAGTTCTTCCCATACATCCTTCTGCTCGTGGCTATCCTGCTGTATCTACCATGTCTGTTCTGGCGCTTCACAGCAGCACCTCACCTTTCCTCAGACCTGAAATTTATTATGGAAGAACTCGACAAAGCCTATAACAGGGCAATCAAAGCTGCTAATAGCATTCGCAGCGGAGACCCCAGGGACCCTACTGACTTGATGCCAGTTGTAAATGAGAACTTGACACAGAGGTAAGATGTTGGGGCTTGGCTTTCTTTGCTCTTTTCCCCAGGTTCTTAACAGATGTGACATCTGTGCTCTCTTAGAAATTCATTGCAAAGGTTTGAATGGTGACCTGACACACTTAAATTTGGTTTAAAAAAACCCAAAAACAACCTGAAATTATTACTGTGGGCACTTGGAGCTGGAACTTACATCTTTCTTTTTTCAAAGAAAACATTTCATGAGCTCTTCAGATTACTAACTACCTGAGATGTCCTGATTTCTCTAGCTGTAGTAGGTGTTAAGTAGTTTTACTCACCACAGCATAAGAAAACAGAGATGCTGCAGTTCTCAGTGTTCTTGTACACTGTGAGTCAGTTACCTGTCATCTCCTGTCCTTGAAGATCTAGGTCAGCAAAGCTTCTGATCAAAGCTAAAAACAATAAAAAACCAAAACATCAAAAGCAACCACTCCCTCTCTGATCAAATTGGTGCTCTGTTCTGATCAGATCTAGTTTCTGCTTCCTTCTGTGTCAGGGTACCTGTTTCTCTCTGCCTGTGGGCATGCAATAGGGACTTAGGTCTGTTCTTTAAAACAGGTCTTGACAAGTAAAAAGCCTTCCAGTATTCTATCACTGAACAAGTGCTTGGGGAATCTGCCTTTCCTCATGGATTTGCTTACTAGACGTGTTTTGTATTGGAAAAGAACAAAAATTTTTTTTTTGCCGTGAGGGCTATGCTCTTTTTCTGTTTTCCAGTGTTTGAGCTCTTTTGTTTCTTAAGCGACTTTTCTGTATTAGAGTGTCAGTGTTCTTCATTTAGTTGCTATTCTGTTGGTCTTCTACTGACGTCAATAAAACTACCCTTGATTTACCCCAAAAGAGGATGTGGACCTGTTAGAGCAAGTCCAGAGAGGGTCACCAGGATGATCAGAGGGCTGGAACACTTCTTACAAAGACAGGCTGAGAAAGCTGGGCTTGTTCTGCTTGGAGAAGACAAGGGCCTGGAGCTAACACATTGCAGCCTTCCAGTACCTAGTGGGGATCTAGAAAAAAGCTGGAGAGGGAGTTTTTAGAAGGGCATGCAGTGACAGGACAAGGTGGAATGGCCTTAAACTGAGAGAAGACAGATTTAGATTCGATATTGGGGGAAAAATTCTCCCCTGTGAGACTGGTGAGGCTGGTGCACGTTGTCCAGAGAAGTTGTGGATGCCCCATCTCTGGAATTGCTCAAGGTCAGGCTGGATGGGGCTTTGAGCAACCTGGTCTAATGGAAGATGTCTCTGCCCATGGCACAGGGGAGTGACTTGCCATCCTGTGATTCTGTAATTTTAAGAGAGATTCCAATCTTGTGTCTATTTTAGAATACTAGATTTCACTGATTTTTGAGGTAGGTGAATGCTGCAGCATCTGCTTTATATGATTTGGTGTTCTTTTGTCTCTTTTCCAGTTTGTGGGAAATATCTGAAAGCTACTTTAAATACCCAATTGTGGAGCAATACCTGAAGACGAAGAAGAATTCAAAATGTTTAATAATTAAATACATTACCTGCCGTTTACTCACACTAGTAATTATTTTCATTGCCTGCCTCTACCTGGGCTACTATATTAGTCTCTCCTCTTTGAGTGATGAGTTTCTCTGCTCTATCAAAACTGGGATCTTAAAGAATGACACAATTGTTCCAGAAGTGGTTCAGTGCAAGCTTATTGCTGTTGGTGTCTTCAAGGTACTCAGCTATATTAACCTGATAGTCTATCTGCTAGTGATGCCACTGGTAGTGTATGCAATGTTTGTTCCATGGAGATGGAATTCAGGCATTCTCAAAGTGTATGAAATCCTGCCAACTTTTGATGTCTTGAAGCTTAAGTCGAAGTGTTTTGATGACTTAAGCCTTTACCTCCTCTTTCTTGAGGAAAATGTGAGTGAACTTAAATCATTTAAATGCCTCAAAGTGCTGGAGAACATTGCGGTTTCTGAGAAGTTTGATGTCATGCAGCTTTTGGTAAACCTCGGTACTATTAAGACTGATACCATAGATGGGAAGCCTGGGACAGCTGAGTTGGAGAAGCCTGAAGAAACAACTACAGAAGAGCTGGGAAAAGATGCAACAGAGCTACGAGGTAAGCTGATCTAGATATGTATTCCTACCAAAACCATTTTAATCTATTCTGTAAGACAATGGACCTGCTTAGTCCTTGGTATGTTGTCTGCACTATAACTGCTACAACCTCATATCTGTGCCAGAAGATTGTGGTCTTCCAAGTCAGTGACACAGACTACACCCTCAAGTGTCTGTTAAGTTGTTGGTCCTTGCTGACATCTCTGCTCTAGCACCAAAAGGCTTCAGCTGTCTGAACTTCAACTCCTTAAGACCCCCTGCCCAGCAGAGCACTAGATTGGTCTACAATAGGTTGTGCTTGAAGAAGCTCCAGTGAGAAAGCTGGTGGCTTCAGGACTATTTTTTTTTTTTTTTTTCTGGAAATTAGCTCCAAAGTGTGGTAACTTCTGCTTCTGCTTCTCATTCAGACTTTGGCAGAAGTCTTAGGTGAATATAAAAATAAGCCTGATGCTCAGAAATGCCGCTGTAGAGGAAGAGAAGATGACAAAAGAGGGGAAGTGAGACTGGGGCCAGTGAACACACTCCTGTTTGGGCTTATGCAGAGAGCAAGGAATATTTCATGTAAAGTGATCTTTGCCAAAATGGTCTTGAGTCAATCTGGATTGGTGCAAAGGTTCTCTGGATATCCCACCAGTTCACAGACATGATAGGCTCTGAGCAATCACTCCTGTGTAAGATATAGTTTAGGATCCTGTCCTAAAAAGTGCAGCATATCTTAATTGTGATTTCAGTTGCATCCTCAAATGCAGAATTAGAGAAGCCAAATATACAGGGAGAGGCATAAACCAAAAGGTTTTACAAAATCCTTCACTCATCAAAGTGATGATGCTTTAAAACATTTAACAGCTGACCTGAGTAGGTGAGCACAATGCTGGGGGCATGTTAAAGAGCTGTTTCAAAGGCAGGAAAAAAATAAATCTATTTTCTCGTGAGAAAGCTGTGCCCTTCACTTAATAAAAATGAAGCAGCAGTATCCAGGGGCTAACTGTCCTCTGTGCTTAGGTCAAGCAGTTCTGGTAGCCTGAGATTTGGAGGAGAAGTCACTTTATATAAGCAGAATTATTTTCAAATCAGAAGAAGCATTTCTGGCCGCCAGCTTTAGTACAGCAATTGGGAGTAATTCTGATAGAATATAGTTTTCATTGTAAATGTGTCCTCTTTATGAAATGACAAGTGAGTGGCCTTTGGTAAGAGAATATAAGAGGAAGGTGGAGGTCTTTGCTCAAGGAGCTCAGAAAGTTAATAGAAAATCTGACTCATCTTTAGCTGAAAGCAGAACTTTTGAGACTGTTTTCATCTAACTAAACCACTTAAAAGACCTATTTTTGTGCAGAACAGAGCAAACTCATGGTTGAAGCTCTGTTAAAACGCATTGCAGAAAGAAGCTGCTGTTTCATGACCAGCTCTGGCTGGTGCAGCTTCACCACCCATCAGCAAGGCTTCACCCATGGCTCACCCTCTTTTCTTCTGTCCCTAGTGGCATCAGCATGTTTTAATCAGTCACCATGTTAACAAACCAGTGGTAGATGCTGTCTCATGGCAATAGGTGTGTGCTGGGTGCCGCATCCAGACCACGGCCGGCAGTGCAGTTTGGGCTTGGTGGCAGTTCCTTTGTGCAAACAAGATGCTGAGTGAGTTTATGGCTCATTGACTTCTAAAGTTTTACTTTCTCTTTAGTTTTGCCAGACCGTGATGCAAGTGGCAGCGGGAATCCAAGAGAGGACAAAAGGCTCCGCCAAAGGCTGATCGATTCTTCCTGCTGACGCCTCCCTGCTGCAGGAGGCAGGAGCTCCCTTGTGCAGGAAGGCTCCTCCTCCACCTCCAGCAAGGTGCTGCTCCTCGAATGCAACCGCCTCAATCGCCTGACAGTTCCCCAGGGGCCAAACTGGTTTACAGACTACATGATATATAAAAATCAGGAGTCATGTGCCTGAAATAGCTTGTTGTAGACTTTATTTATTTATTACAAAAAACCAACCAAACAAACCACACACAAGGAGCAACAAGAATAAAAAATTTCTGTAATGAATAACGAGTGACATGCATTGAATGCAGTCGAAGCTGGCAGCTGGAAAGAGCTCATGCCATACTGTACAGGGATGGGAAATAACCCTGCAGGTAACAAAAAGAGATGACCACATTGCATCCTGAAGTGCTGCTCTGCTGTGAGTGGCCTTCTCAGTTCTGGAGTTTAAGTAAGGTAGCTTTGGGCTCTGCCCTGGAAAAGGAGATTGGGGGTGCAGTTTTTTAATGTGTCTGGTTAATCTGTACCAGGTGGTGGCTGGCCACTGGTATTGGTTGTGTCTCCATGGGAAAAATAGGGGTTGCTCTGGTCAGCCTGAGATATCTTGGTTAGTCATACCAACATTCATGTCTGGGCTTTAAGTACTTGGCACTGGTGGAAAAGAAACTACAAACAGGCTTAGTATAAGGGAGTACTGTAAATATTAGGGATTTTGAATTTTCTATGTATTAATAAATTAATAATGTCTTAATGCCTTTTTTTACAAATGTAATTATATGTAAGCTAAACGTTAGTTTGATTTCTCTTCATTGTTTGGTCTTAGTGTCTAACAAATTTGCCTTGGAGTTCTGGGCTGAAGATCAGTGAAGTTTGTTTCATTTTTGCAATGCTTTGTTGAAGTTGGTTTGTAATGTTTTTACGTGGAAGTTTTTTCAACATATTTGTAGTATCAAACACAATATTAGTTGTGCTGTTTTCCAAACTACACTTGAGAATACAGTCTTACTTGTACTACAGTAGCACCTAAATGGCTCAGCTGAGCCAAGCACCCAATAGCCAAGGTGAGGTAGATGTAAATACAATGAAAGGTTCCGCCTACACACCCTGTGACTGTATTTTAATGAAAGATAAGATGCTGAAGTGGATTGGAACAGACAAGGGGGCATGTTTTTAAATTGGAAAACTCTCCTGGTTTGTTATTGGACTCTTTGGAGAGAGCAGTATTCAGCTTTAGTGTTGTCCCCCTAATCCAGGACCTCAGCCTTCAATGAGTATTAAAATGACCGTTGTCTTTAAATTTTAGATACAAGGTAAGGTGGGTGGGAGGTGAAGCACCACAGTAGCAGTGTGTATGTTTCCCAAGTGCTGATTTGTTTTTTTGTATTGTTCATGTAACTGAAATGATTTGCCTGTCACCTCTTCCAAGCAGTCTTTTTAAGCTAAGTAGGACTTCCCTTTTCCAGTTCCTCTGTGTCACACACTGTTGTGATCTTGTCTGCTCGCATTCTCCATGCGGCTGTGGATGAGGGGGAAACACAAGTGTTACCATTTTTGCACAGAACTCTTTGTGTGCTGCATTAGATTTCAAGGAGAGAGGGCACCTACTTGAATTCAGCAGCTGTTGTTGAACAAGTGGATCCAAAAGTACTGCCATACTATACTTTGGGCTAGTATTACAACAGCTCTTCAGTTATTATATGGCTTTCCACTAAGACAAGCCTTAAAAGAAGTCTTTAAAGCCATAGTATTACGCTACCTCTGCACAGGACAGCTGCAGTCCTAATGTCTGCTGCATTGCCAGCAAGAAGCAGGACTTGTGTTGGATAGCAGTGATCCAAACTGCTGAATTTTACTGCCATTCTTCTGCCAGCAAACCTACAACCCCTCTGACCTTTTCTAGATTCCATGTGGCTGTGCTGATGTGTTGCTGATGGTCTTTATGTGGGCAGTGCAGGTGCACATTGTGCATTGTGCATCTTGTACAAGGAGTCGTAGTGCAATAATAAGATTTTGTGATGTGGATGTGTTTGAACTGTTTGATGTAAGTAGAGTTCTCAGTGTATAAAATTCAAAGCTCCTGAAAGCCACGTTTGTGTTTACTGTTGGAAACGTACCTAACTTTTTACTAATTCCCTTTTTGTATTTTAAAATATGACTTGCTGCGGTGAATCTCTTGTTGTCTTCTAAAGTGCTTAATAAAATACGTATCAATTCTCCTTGGTTATTTAAATAAAATTGTTCAGCAGCATAAGTGACTGAAGGTTCCAGGAACAGTCACGTGTCACCATCTGAAAATGGTGTGATGCTAAACCCTGAGCAAACAGCAGTTAAAATTCTGTTCTTTTCATTTTTGTTTTCCTAAAATCGTCAGAGCGGCATGAATGGGTTCAACATCTATTTAACCTTTAAAACCTGTGGAGAAAATGTCAGCACATGATGAACAGCCTATCCGTTGTGTGAGTTGCTATCTAGAAATTGGCCACACTCTCAGCATGTTTGAGCTTTTCAGCTGTGTCTTCCTGTTTTAAGATGTGTTTCTGAACTGCCTAGCTCAGTTCTATTTATATTTTAATGGCACTGCTCCTGCTGTGTTTTGCCATTTTTAAAAGCTGGGCTGAATTCCAATTTAGGTCTTAAGGAAAAGTGTCCATCTTCAGCCTCTTCACCACTGCACTCTTTCTATAAACAGCTACATCCATCTTCCCTTTTTTAAATACCCCAGAAAGAAAGAAAAAACAATGTTAAAGTTCAGGTTTGGTCCGTGCCATCTTTCCTGACCCCTCTCTCTCCATCATTGTCCCTCCAGACACAGGACAGTTCCAGCTAGCTCCTTTGCACACTCTTTGCCTTACAATGGCTCTTAGCTACCTTCTGAGATTTAAAACTTGTGATTTAAACTGCAGAAAGACAGTAAAAATGTTTATTCCAGTAGCGGTTGGTGTCCCTCTAAAAGCAGCCCACTGTTTTTCCTCCCATGGATGTTGTCCCTCACTTTTAGAACAGAGTGTATTTTAGGTCCATCGACATTTCCCCCCCTTACTGGGAGCAGTGGGTGTTGTTTTAGTAGGAGCTTTGATGACTAGTTTAGTGCCCAAGCCTAGAGCCTCATTAAATGGGCCTACCAACAAAGGATGCCCTGGCTGCACCTTGTGAACAGGAAGACAGAAATCAGGTCGCGAGTGGTTTTCTGAAGATGGAGGTAGTTAAGAGGGATTTAACCCCCACCTCCACCACTACCACTGTCTGCTGTCTGTGGTGGCTTCTGTCTGTCTGAGTTAAAGCTTTGGAAGAAGGAAGCCACTTGTGTAAAACTTTATTTTTCAATAACGAGTGTCACGCTAATACGAAAAACCAAAATTAAACTACTGTGCCTCGTGTACTAATAGGCTGGACTTCCTTCATGGTGTGCACAGCTCACAGGAAGCCTGTCATTCATTATTCTTAGTCACTGAGTTCCCATTAAGAAATATAAGCTGGTTTTATGATGCTGGATATTTTAGACTGCCTGAAGGGAAAATGCCACTGAAGCCATGCACAGCCACCTGCTCTAGAAGGGTCATCTGTAAAGCCAGGAGTGGGACAGCTCAACCCCATGAGCTGGGAGCTCCTGCAGAAGCATGGAGGTGTATGTGGAAATACAGGAATGCTGTGCCATTTGAACATGGAGGGATTCTGAGCTGGATCACCAGTCTCTGACTGCGCTGTCCTTTATCACGCTTTTGCGACATGTCCATGTTGCATCCAACAGCTCGTGGAGCAGCACTGCACACCTATGTTTGCAAAATAATCCCTGATTCACAGGAAAATGTGGAGCTGCTGGATGAATAACATACTGTCGATAGACAAATAACAGATTGTGTCCCAGTGGCCAAGTCAGTGGGCTAATTTAGTAAAGGTAGAGATGAGTCAACAGAAGAGGGGAAGAATCAGAGCTGTCTTGTCAGAGTAACCTTCTTCAGAAATCTTGTCTTTGAACACCACTTTGCACAGACCAAATGAGAATAGCATAAATCAAAATCTAGCTGTATATTAGGGACAATTTGTGGATCTCTGTCCTGCAGGCTGCATGGCTGGAAGCTGTAGAAGAGTGTTTTCCTCGTAATGGAATATTTGACTTAACACATTTGATATGATGCTTACTAGTATAATGATAAAAATTAATTACTCTTATTACACAGTAAAAATATTTCTGAAGTGACAATGTAATGAAAATAATAAATCTATTACAGCTTTATATCATTAAATATTCAAGCATTTATTTGCTTCAAAACATTTTCATGTTACCAACTCTTCCCTGAAGGACTGTGACATAAAATTCCCACTATAACAGTATTTAACCTTTTTAGGTAGTAAAATTTACATCCTCTCTTTTATTTCTTCAGGTGTTTGATATGAGTGACCTCAAACTTTCTATAACCATTGAGATTAACCAAACACCCTCATGCAAAGGAAATTCCTTGCCTATGAATGAACTCCCACCCAGCTCAGGGGGCTGCTGAATTAGTCCTCTAAAGTCAGATTCTCACTTCCCCACAAAGTCCAGGGAAAGTGGTAGGTGCCTTTGAAGGCATTTGAATGGATAACCAGGAATGAAAATAGCTTGGATTCACTCTGTTTGTGCTACATTTTTAATTGCTTTAGCTCTTGCACACTTAGAAACTTCAGGTACCTAAACCAACAGAAATTAGATGTCTCAACACCAACAAAAGAACTGGGATTTTGTTTGCTTTTTTCCCCTTACTTGTCCTAAAATTGGGATGAGAGAAATAGGTGCTGCTGCACAGCTCAGAACACCTCTGTGCTGGGAGTCTGAGCTGCAGGATGAGAAATGAAGCCTTGGGCTACTTGTCTTTTTGACATCTTGGAATGTGGTTACAGTGCCAAAGAGAAATACCAAGGACCCCGCTGAAGGGTTTGGTCCCTGCTGCTGTCATTATTCAAGTGTCAGGTTGTAGGGAACGGAGACATCTGCTGTGTTTTGGACTCAGTATCAGGCCTTCTTCAGGGTAAATTTTGGGCAAGCCGCTGGGAACAGTTCTCTTCTAGAGCAGCTCCCAAGAGGCAGGGATGTGACTGTAACAACATGGTTCCCACCACCCTACATGTCCCTTGAACATACCCCACAAGTTTTGTACCTTCAGAGACTCTGATGACATGCTTTTATGACATCTGATACATGTCCTTAGCTTCATACTATTAAAAACTGGTGATATCTGAGAAACCTGTCACATTATGGTGGTTTTTACTGAAAAAGCATACAAAAAATGTAATTATGATGTCTTAAAATCCCAATATCCCAGTGAACCTTAGGGGCTCAGAGTCAAGGACTGTGCACCACCACATATCTGGTCTGCTCCAGATGGAGCTAGCCCTGCACTCTGTGGAAATAAGTGACCTGACACCTTAGAGCCAGAAATCATTTGTAGACCTTTAGATATTTAATTGGTGTCCTGTTTTTGTCTGGGATACAGTCACTTTTTTCTTAGTAGCTGGCACAGTGCTGTGTTTTGGACTCAGTATGAGAATAATGTTGATAACACACTGATGTTTTGGTTGTTGCTGAGCAATGCTGACCCTAAGCCAAGGACTTACAGTTTCCCATGCTCCTCCAGGGAGCAGGTGTACAAGAAGCTGGGAAGAAGCATGACTCGGACAGCTGACCCAAACTAACCAAAGGGATATTCGATACAACAGAATGCCATTCTCAGTTTATGAACTGTGGGCATTTGGCCAGGAGATGCTGATTTGTTTCATAGATAAAAGCAATTTTTCTCCTGGTCAGAGATGTAATGATGACTGGATTAACCTCTGCCTCTCTAAGTATCATTGAAAGGCTTTGAGCATAAGGCAAGGGGTGGAAGGTTTCACCCCACCCTGATTCAGAGAAATCCCTTAAAGCCTGCAAAGCAACAAAGAGGCTTAGGGGTGTGGGGGTCTGTGGGGGGGATAGGGCAATTCCCAGAAGAAGAAAGGATGGGCCAAAGAATTTACCTGTTTCTTTTTCTTTAATGCCAGCCCAAACCTACTCCCCAGCGCACAGGAAGGAGCAGGGGCTGCCCTTCTGCTGGACTGTGCAGGATGGGGAGAGCAGGGGAAGATCCATCCCCACCCCCTTTGGTGGGGGGATGGGAATATCAGGAAATAAGAAAGCAAGCTATCGGACATGATGTGCTGGACACAGAGGCTGTGAGAAGGTATGACCTCTCTCAGCCAAGCCTCGCAGAGCTCTTTGCTCATGCAGGTACTTTCACAGGGGCAGACTGTTCACAGCCCCATGGCTCTGACGCAAGGCTGGCAGATTGCGTCAGCAGCAGAGCTGGCTACGCTCTCTCACCAGCACTCAGGAGATTTATGAATAAGGCAGATGTGAATAATAGTTAGTCTCAGTCTCCTGGGAAACTGCTATTTTAAAGTGTGCTCTGTGTGTCCACATACAGTTTTTAGGTCAGTTTGTTTAGAGGACTAAGACATCCCTGAAGCTCTTGAGACAACTAGGTCCATACATGGATCATGGCTCAGCACTGTGCAGATGTATTTATTCTCATCCAAGAGCTGTACAGCTTCATCTGACTTGCTGAGCCTCACACAGGCTCCCTACTCAGTACCTTCACTGCACAAAAGCAGCCTGCAACTTGGAATAAGCAGACAAGTGATGTCAGGAGCTCACACTGCGATCCATTAATGACTTCTATGCAGTTCATAGCCAGACTGTTTTAATCGTGGTCTACCCAAAATGCATCAAAAACCACCTTGAAGTTTCACATTCAATATGCAAATATTTAAAACTCTCAGTGATAGAATAGTCATAGAGTACCCTGAATTGGAAGAGACCCACACGGATCCCTTGGTCTGGCCCTGCACAGGACAACCCCAAGAGTCACACCATGTGCCTGGGAGTGTTGTCCAAACATTTCTTGAACTCTCTCAGGCTTGGTGCTGTGACCAGTTCCCTGGGGAGCTTGTTCCAGTGCCCAACCAGCCTCTGGGGGAAAAACGTTTCCCTAATATGCAGCCTAAACCTCCCCTGACACAGCTTCATGCTGTTCCCTCGGGTGCTGTCAGTGGTCACTGGAGAGAAGAGATCGGTGCCTGCCCTTCCATTTCCCCTCATGAGGATGCTGTAGACCACAATGAGATCTCCCTTTCTCTAGGCTGAAGAAACTAGGTGACCTCAGAATAATGGGGGTGAGCAACTGCTCTCTCTCTGTGGTACCAAAATGCAGACAATGGTATCAATCTTTGCTAAGGGCTTTCAACTCTGGAGATAAAAATGACATTTGTATCAGCTGGGAAATTACAAAGCTAAAGTTCCTTTCTTCTGTGCAGAAGAAATTTGTCATCTTTTCATTGAATATCTCAACATGCTTTGAAGAGTCTTGTCGTCCTTTTATGTGTAAGAGCAAGAGCCTTTGACTCTGCTATGCATGGTTAATTTTGCCTGTACTCTGTGAAATTTCGTCTGATGGCTGCAGATACAATGCTTGAGCTATTGCTTTCCTTTGGATGAGACAGCCTCAGACTTGGCTTACTGCTAATTGTGGCAGGGAAAGCAAAGCATGTGTGAAGAAAACACCCTCTATTTATCTCAGCTAAGGAGGTGGTCCTTGCTGTTTTTTGGCTACAACAGAAACTTCTCTGTCACAAAAAACCCCCATGTAGTGGAATGTAGTAGTAGATTTTTCCTGCTCAGCATCACAATGTCTGATGGCAGCAAAAGCTTGTGCTCTACTGCTAGACTTGCAGATTGATACTGACAGGGAGATAGTGAGACTGATACTGAGGGTGATTCTGCCCCTGTACTTCACTCTCGTGAGACACACTCTCCCCCCTGCCCCGAGGGCTGCATCCAACTCTGAGGTCCCCAACATGAGAAGGACGTGGACATGTTGGAGCAAGTCCAGAGGAGCCCGTGAAGATGATCAAAGGGCTGGAACACCTCTGATGTGAAGACAAGATGAGTTAGGTTTGTTCAACCCAGAGAAGAAAAGGCTCCAGAGAGATCTTACAGTGTTAAGAGGAGGCTTATAATAAACATTGAGGTAGACTTTTGACAAGGGCATGTAGTGACAGGATAAGGGGGAATGGCTTTAAACTGAAAGACGGCAAGTTTAGATTAGATATTAGGAAGAAACTCTTGATTGTGAGGGCATTGAGGCACTAGCACGGGTTGCCCAGAGAAGCTGTGGATTCCCCATCCCTGAAATCATAAAAGGTCAGGCTGGATGAAGCTCTGAGCAATCTGGTCTAGTGGGAGATGTCCCTGACCATGGCAGGAAGGATTCGACTGGGGAGATGCTCTCTTAGGTCTCTTCCAACCCAAACCATTCCATGATTCTATGATCCTATGAAGGAGGAAGTGATTGTAAGCTGGAAGCTGAAAATCTGATCAAGAAGTGCAAGAAATGTTTCAAGGATTTTTTTTCCCATGAGTGCTATTCAGAATAGCATGAGCTGCAAACTACAGCATCGCATTTTCTTTGTTCCCTTTCAAGGTTTTTGCATAATTCTACACAAAGAAAATGAATAAAACACTAGGAATATTGTTAGAAACTGAAAATTAATATTCATCAGTTCCTGGAACTTGCAAGTTAGTTTTCATAGGCCTGTTACAATATTTTTCAAGGAAATAGAGAAATATGAAAACAGTATTGTCCATACAAATAATTTCACTTTTGAGTAGAAAAAAACGCAGCACTCTCTAAACCATGGAAGTTGCAGGGATGACCACTCTAGGTTTGGGAGATGCCAGCATTTACTTTACCCTACGTGACTCTAGTTGAGTTCCTTCATTCATATGTGTATTGGGTTTGCATGGGCAGGTTTTGGTAGCAGGGGGGCTAAAGGGTTGTCTTCTGTGAGAAGCTCCCAGAAGCTTCTCTCATGTCTGGCAGAGCCAATGCCAGGTGGCTTCAAGACTTAGGTGCTGTTGTCCAAGGCTGGGCCAATCAGAAATGGTGGTAACAACTCTGTGACAATATATTTAAGAAGAAGAATTAAAAAAAAGTTATTGCACAGATGTAATTGTGGACAGAGAAGAGCAGAGTGAGAATATGTGACAGAAACAGCCCTGCAGACACCCAGGTCAGTGAAGAGGGAGGGGGAGGAGGAGGAAGAGGTGCTCCAGAGCAGAGGTTCTCCTGCAGCCCGTAGTGCAGACCATTGTGAGCTCCCTGCAGCCCAGGGAGGTCAGTGGGGATGCAGAGATCCACCTATAGCCTGTGGAGGGGACCCACACTGGAACAAGTGGATGCCCAAAAGAGGGTTGTGAAACCTTGGGAAGCCTGTGCTGGAGCAGGCTCCTGGCAGGGACCTGGAGCAGGCTTTCTAGTAGGGCCTGTGACCCCATGGGGGACCCACATTGGAGCAGGCTTTGCCTGAAGAACTGCACCCTGTGGAAGAGTGATCCACGTTGCAGCAGTTCACGGAGAACTGTTGCCTGTGGGAAGGACTCACATTGGAGAAGTTAATGGAAGATTGTCTCCTGTGGAAGGGACCCCATGTGGGGAGAGGACTCCTCTCTCTGAGCAGCAGCAGAAACAACATGTAATGGACTCACTGTAACCCCTATTCCCCATCTCCCTGAGCCACTGGGGGGGAGGAGGTAGAGCTGGGAAGGAGGGAGGGCTGTGGGGAAGGTGTTTTTGAGATTTATTTTACTTATCATTATCCTGCTCTGATTTTGTCAGTAAAAAATTCAATATCCCCAAGCTGGGTCTGTTTTGTCCATGACGGTATTCAGTGAGTGATCTCTCCCTGTCCTTTTGTCTACCTGTGAACCTTTGTTTTATTTTCTCTCCTCTGTCTGCTTGTGGTGGGGAGTGATAGAGCAGCTTTTGCCTGGCATGCAGCCAGGGTCAATCAACTACAATATGCCAAATTATGCATTCTCTAAAAAACTGTTCTCAGGCTGTGTGGATCTCCTGCAATGAACAGTTCAGTGCCTTGCAGCAACTCTTTGTTATGCAGTAGACACCACTCTGCCATGTTGAGTCTGCTCCAGAAGTACAAGTGTGAAAGATCCAGTGGGAGCAACCAAGCCAAGTTTAGAAGAATGACCTACATTTCTAACCAAAGACATGTCTGAGAGTAGTCAGACTGGTGAGCTCTGGGGCACACACGATCCCAGGGCCACACTTGTAGTGTGATGGGAGGAGAATGGCTACAAGGTCAGAGCACATCACCTGTACCATTGCCCTCCCTCACCCCAGCAGGACAGTCCATATTTCTGAGAATGTGGGTATGAGGGTGGGAGTGGGGAGAGTGGACTTGCTTAGGAAGTCAGCTAATACAAAAGAACCTCCTGTTTCCATAATGCCTCATGTTTCACTCTGATTCATTATATGTCCAGAGGGAACAGAAAAGCCTCCCAACACCATGGTCCCTACCATACTCCAGAGCAAACAGTCCTGTCTCACACCAGTGTGCCCCATAGGCTTGTTTTTGGAGATACCTTTTTCTTGGGATAGTTGTTTTCTTGGGATACCTGTTTCAGAGCACAGCACACCTTCAAAATTCAAACTAGTCTAGCTGCAGAAGGCAAACAAATGCAAAATGGAAAATTAAGAAGGATAATCCTTACCCTGTACACGTATCTCATTTTATCATCACTCAGATCCTTGATTCATGCTCACCAACATGGCATCTGAATACTGTTTACACACACCAATGGCTGCATTAGCATTTTAAAAGAACCCTCTGGTCTGCAAGAGAGCGGGGGGTAGAATGAAAAAATACCCAGGAAGCCTGGATGCCCAAGTTAAATTCGCCCAGGACGTGATATTTTTGCAATAGTTTGCATCATACTGCACTTGGTGTGCGCAGAGCACAACCCCCCACTGGTTTCAGCACCACCAGTGAATGCAAAATGTTTCTCCAGAATCCCAAATCAGATACAAAGAAAATAAAAAACAGATAATTATCAGAAATTGCCCAGTACCACATTAAGCACGTTGCAGCACAGTGTATGATGTACAGTTTTCAAGGACATAATTCCTAGTGCTTTAACCAAGTCCCCCTCTTGCATACTTCTGTCCAATTCTCTCCCAGACTTGTACCTCTGCTGGCCATCAGCCACCAGTTCATTCCTGGACAGGTTGTTAAGGCTCTCCAATCTACCTCTTCTTTTCTGTTTACCTGGTCCATCCCTCCTGGTTTTTTTAATTAAATCAAATAGCTTCAACATTCCTTGCACCCTCTGTGGGCCCAGATTCAGGATTGAGCAGAGCAGATTTGCCAGTGCAGACATGCAGGATTCAGAGCTGTAACTGCAGGAACCTCACTCAGACCCACCTGGACTATTTTAGTGGGCATGTGAGGATTTTGTCTACTGGAGTTACAGGAAGATTCTACATGTGCAGCAGTCTGAAGGATGATAACTGCATTCAAAATTGATGAATCTGAAGATGTTTCCTTCACCTTCAGAAAGAACATCTTACTGAGGTACTCAGCACTCCCAAAGATTTATTTGCTAGTAAAGAGGTGGCATCTGCTGTCACTGGAATGGGGAGCATTGTTCACAGGCCCTGCACACTTGGGATGTAGACTACACTACACTAGAATAGAATAGCTCAGTTGGAAGGGACCTACAATAATCATCTAATCCAACTGCCTGACTAATTCGTGGGCAAATGTTAAGGGAGGGAATGGGACTTGGCGTAAGGGTTCAAAGAAGGCAAGAGGAAAGGTTTGATTCTGCAGATCAGTGATGCTCTGATTTCAGGGGCCTTGGGCAGTAATGGGCAGTAAATAGCACTGGATTCACAGTGAGAGACTGATTACACCTTATGAATGAACAGGTTAGCTGCAAGGAATGGTAGGTATTTCAGTCTCTTTAAATACTCCGGTGTGAAAGTCCTCCACAAGGCTTAAAAGTATTTCAGAAATGTAATTTTCTTACAGGGCATTGGGAAAAAACAGTTACTCTTTTTTCTTTTTTTCCCCCATTTATACAGAAGGTTTTTGTCACTTCACTGCTGACTGTTGTAAGTTGAATGGGGCACCCTGCTGTGATGTTCAAGTTAATTTCCACAGCACAGGGAGTTACTGCTTTTCTGTGCAATATAAGGTATAGCTTTTGGAACACCTTTTTTTTTTGTTATTCAAACCCATATTTTCTTCTGCTAAGAACATTAAGTTCTGCAAACTCCTTCAGACAGTTGCAGTCATGTTAATTTTCTTAGCCACCCCAGAAAAGACACATCTCAGTTATCTTTAAATGCACCAAAATTGTACAATCACCAGAGGATAACTTACAGAGAAACGTTCCATTTTCATTACTTGCTATCAGAGATAACATCCATTCTCTCAAAGCTGTTCATTCATGAACTGATTCCAGAGAGCTAGCATCTTAGTTGGGATGAAATGTCCCAAATGTCTGAACTGGCAAGTATACAGGTGTCTTGCAGGGCAAGAGAGCAATATTCAAAGGCAAAAGGATCTAAAAAGATCCTTTAGCTGCCCCTTGACAATAATGCAAAGATGCTCTGATGAAAAGGTCCTAGTCCAAACTCACAGTAGCATTTAATTATCCATTCTCCAACTGTGCATAGTATGTCCAGCTTTCTCCAAGCAGCTTTTTTGGGTTTAGTTACCTATTTGAAGAAAAGCCATCTACTTACGCAACAAATAGGTATCCATTTTCCTTTAAATCTACCTTAGAAAAAGGGCCTGTGATGTAACAGACTCATCTATTTATCAATGGCCATCATATCCTCCACTTCTCTAAGGGTATTTCTACAAAAAAAAAAGAACTTGTGAAACACATCTGTTCACTCATTCTGAACAGACCTTGACTTTTCAGACCCTAGTTCAGAAAGGATGCTTTCCTTTGTTCTAAGCCAGCAACCTAAAGGTCTACACCTCAACCAATTCCATTTTGCTCTGAAGTGACTTAGAAAAGGGCAAGGGGGGCCTGACGTGATTAGATTGTTGCTTTAGTGTTTAAGCACCAGCAAAACACACACACAGCTCTAGTGGTAAAAAGGATTAGTCATGCAGACAACAGCAACATACATGCAGAGAATCCAGTACTGAAAGCCAGTCCAAAGTCACTTTGACAGAGACAGAGTTCCTTCCTGGGAAGAGTTTGCTTTCTCCCCTTTAAGGGCTGCACACCATTGTCATCAGCCTGCATGAAACATGCAGCTCTTTCATACTGCCTCCTGCAAAACCTGAACCTCCTTATTGGCTTTATCACATGAGGTTGCACAGTCCCTAAGTAGGACAGGGCTCCACATCTTTCCACCATTTTAGATCTTGCCAAATCTATATGCAGTCCTTACAGATTTCCCAGGGCCACTGTTTAGCTTGCAGTTACTATTGGCTCAACTGCAGAGATGTCTGTCTTTCCTGACTGGACATTGGAGGATGACGGAAGGATATGGGAGACCTGCAACCTCTTGAAGTTGCCATTTTCTGGCCAAGCTAGCCTGTAGGATGGGACTGTGGAGGCAAGCCTGTGTTCCACGGGCCTGCGAGGTTTTCTGCACATGTTGAGCAAAGCCTTCAGTTCTGATCGGAAGCTGTCATTGAGCCAGCAGTAGATGAAGGGGTTGTAGCAGGTGCTGCTCATTGCAAACCAGTGGAAGGCAAAGTACAGGGCATTGTTGGTGTGGATGGCCTGGCTGGAGAGGAGGACAACGTAGCAATTCAAGGGGAACCAGCAGACTGCAAAGAGGATGACAACAAGCATCAGCATCTTGATGGTCTTCTTATTCTTTCTGCGAAGGACGAAGTACTGTTCAGTGGTGACATCCCCGATGACATTGCGCAGCCAGAGTTTCTTCGCCACTGTCATGTAGGCGGCAGAGATGATCAGAAGGGGCAGGACATAGAGCAAAACGAAGGTTGTTAAGTCCAGGTACTTCCAGAAGAGGTCAGAAGGCTCAGGGAAATCTGGCAGACACAGGCACCGGGTAACCTCCTCACTGCACATGAAGATATGGGACAGGGAATGAGAGTGTGTATGGCCAGGCACAGCGGGATGAGCACATCAGAAACAAGAAGGCAGGTGGGAGAGACTCCTGCCAGGAAGCCTGACAGCAAAGCCTTTGTTTATCTGTTTCTCTGTGACAATCTGCCACAGCTAAGCAGAGCTCTGCTGTCCGTGGATGTGAGCCATGGAGCAGCCAGTGAGCAATGTGGTGGTAATTTCTCACGGGCATTCATGACCTTAGGATCATTTTATGAATTTCATCAATTACAACATTTCCAGCTGCTCATAAGCTGCACATAAGCAGGCTTTTTTTTTCCTGTCCTGTGGTAAACAGGAACACAATCTCTGCACATATTAAGGACCTTTCCCTCATTAAATCACTTTCAAAATATTAAGGTTCTTAACAGCATTTTATGGAACAAGCTGCTGAGGCAGATTTTTCTGCTTTCACAGGGCTAAATCATAGACTAAAACCTATTGGGTTTTAGTTTCCTTTTCCTCCCTCCCCCCACCCCCTTTTCTGGTCTGCCCAAAGAGATCAAGTTGATATATGGTGTAAAATGCCAATGTAGAGAGATAATGGGTTCAGGCCAGATCCTTTAACTTAGCCTATTTCATGTGATTAGTGTGACAGAATAAAGATAAAATAATTGAAAATGAAAAAGGTAGGATATCAGACATTGCAAAAGGAATCTGATGAAAATTTTAGACTAGATTCATATTTGGCTGACCTTGACATATGCTCAAGGCTTTCAGTAGAACATGCCAAGGCATGACTGCTGAGAGCTTGGCCTCCAAGGAGATTGTGGAGGAAAGCAAAGCATGACCTTACCTGTATTCAAAGGTAAAGAGCTTTTGGTAGATAGCATGTGGTAGGGAAAAACAGGTTGCCATGATCCAGATTACAGTGATGTAGATAACACCTTTTCCAGTAGATATGCGAGGTTTCAGAGGGTGCATTATAACCTGTGCAAAATAAACCAAAATTCAGGTTTATGACATTTCAGGAAAGAATTACATAATTTTTTTCATACAATCTTCCAGCCTTAAATCTATTACTTAATATTGAAGCTCAGCATGCAAGCAGTACAGTCTTAACCCAGTTCCCATTGACTGTATGAAAACCTGACTTTTTCTCCATGTATATGGGTCAAGCGAGATCCCAGTCTGACCCTTGCATCTAGATGGGAAAAACTGGGTACCAGGATATCTTGGCACATGTTCATTTCCAGGTTCAATTTATTTTATAACAAAAAAAATTAGAAGAGGAGAAAAAAGTGTCAGACTCTTCCACTCGTGACCCAAAGAACGAAAGGCTTGTAATTTAACCCTATCTCCCTGGGAATTCTTCTGGTAGTCAGTGCATTTTCTGGAAACAATCTTTCCAGGAGAAAATGACAACTGTCAACTGTTTTGTGTGGTTGTTGAGTGACTCCAAACTGATAATGCCCAACTGTCCCCAGTTTTGAGCCTATTATCAACAGCAAGCCACAGCTCTGCTTGTGACAAACACCAGTGTGCTGTGGTCAGCTCTCCAGTATTCAGAGTAACAAGGGGTGAGACATCCCAGCACATCAGGAGACAGAGCTGAGAAAGCTAACTGGGATGTCCCCACAACCATGGTGCTGCATAAACCACCCCACAGGAGAGTTGTCCATGTGAATTCCTATCAGGAGCTTGGACTTTCTCCTTGTTTGAGCACTATTTGATTTTCTACCATGTAAAAGCTCCCTTTACCCAGCTGGAAGCAATCGCAAGGGATACCTCCCACCTTGCTGCAGGCTTGAAACTGTTCTCTCCATCTGACAGCAAGAACCGCCCCCCTAACCTGTCAGATCCTCATGCATCTTATGTTACTCTGGGAGCTGACAAGGAAAGGATATAGGATCGTTCTTTCTAGGCTTACTTATGCCCTCCCAAGCTTTCCATCTCTGCTTCCGAGAGCTCTCACCTGGTGCCTGTCCACAGCAATGGCTGTGAGGGTCAAGGCAGAGACATGGAGGGAGCAGTACTGTGCAAATCTGCTTACATGGCACATCCCCTTCCCGAATATCCAGGTACTGTTCACAAAACGAGCCTGAAACCAGAAGACCATTAGTTTTGTACACCCCCACAACCTCTCTTGTGCTATGTAAAAGATATTTTAAAGATAGCAGGTTCTTTGTATAATTGCACAGTTTTCTGGCTTCTGAACCCTGAAGAAACAGGTTAGTGCTGTTCAGTGGCCTGGCAATATCCTCCAGAACAATACAGCAGCGTGATTTTTTCATAGTGTATCCTTCCGCAGCCTGACTAATGGGTCAATACATTTTAAGCCCTTTTAAGCCCTCCTTACAGGGCAGGGCTGACCTGTACATCTTCTCTCATTTCAATGCAAACTACAACTTTTCAACACAGCTTGTAAGATGATGGTGAGCGTTTATATTTTTTCCAAGAAGTTCATAGTATTACCTTGTAAATACTTCAGAGAAGAAAAGAAAAGACCAGATACAACAAAGTACTAAGTAATCGCTCCAAGGTTATTGTTCAAGTACTCTCAGGGCCACTTTTAACAAGTGGATAATTTCAGATCTTCAACTAGGTAACAGGAATTAGAGAGAAAAAAACATATATGTGGAGCTTTCCAAAGGCAACTCCAATGACTGTAATTTGGCATGGACAGGTATCTGCAGAACATCCACTCACTGCTTTATTGTGGTGTAAAGAAGAAAAGGCCACCGAAGTGCCCTTATGGCATCTCTGCCCCAGTCTTACCAAGGTAAAAGGCGTGTTGAGGAGCGTGATCATGATATCGGCTACTGCCAGGTTCACAATGAACAAGCTGGTGGCAGAGTGCATACGCTTCGTCTTGATGACAACGTGACAGACCAGGACATTGCCGAAGAGGGAGAAGACGATGATGAACGAGTAAGCCACGATGAGCAGCGCCTTCACCGTGATGCTCTGTGACTCCGCTCCGTACCGCCTCCTGCCCACAAAGCTCTGCCAGTCGGCCAGGCTCTCATTGTCCCAGGAAAAGAAACCCGAGATGTTCGGGATTGCAAAAGTGTTCTCCAGGCTCCCGTTGAGGGGCAACTTCCCCGGGGTCGCAAAGGCGTTAACCAAGTCGGGGAGGATGAGCCAGACAAAGCAGGACAGCATGTCTGGAAGGCGGCTCTGCCCCTCCGATTCGGGCACAGCTCATGTGCGAGAGGGCAGAGCTCAGCCGTATGCCGGGACAGCTCCTTCCGGGGCTGCAAACACGGCACACGAGCAGCTGGGGCGTGAGGATGCTCCCGGTCCCGCAACCTGCGCCTCTCCTGCTCAGCCCGCCGCTACTTTTGCTCCTTCAGCCCGCTTTATACCCCCGGGCGAGCTCCGAGCCGCGGTCTTGTGCAGTCATTGGGCTGCATGACATTATTCCTGCTCTGACGCGCTGCTTTTCCTTGCAGTTGCGCTCCCCCGGGCGCTACTCCACGGTAAGTACATCTGTGGGAAATGCAGAATCAGTGTCTTCAGCTGTCAGAGTGCTTCTTTAACAGCAGCCCAGCTCATGCAAATTCTGTGCTGTTTATACACCAGCTGCGTGTGTGCCGGCTGCGCTCTCTTCCAGGGCAGGTCAGATCTGAGCTGTTCTAGTGGTCTGGCAGGAGGTTTTCAGCCTATTTCACAGCATGACACATAGAATAGAAAAGCATAGACTAGGGGGTAAGAGATGACCTGTGAGTAACAAGCTGGCTCATTTTACCTACAGTATTTTTCCAAAGACATTTTTTAGCTCAGAGAGAGAGAGAGAAATACTGAAGTTTTCTTTTGGCACATATTTCCTCTTGGGCAAGGGAATAAAAGTTTGATGGGAAACTGCTCTCTAGGTTTTGTAGAAATAGAGTAGTTACAAAGACGTGATTATACAGGACAGGGGAGAGGAATGGATGTCCTAGCCTAGGGAGTTCAGTATCCAAAGCAACAGGCACCTACCTGTACAGTAGACTCAAGCACTGACCAGATGGCAGCATGTGTGTTCCCCTGCCTTCCTCCCAAAACTTAGCAGGAAATAAAAATCAGTACCAGGAGACCAAGAGCCACAAATGCTACACAGCACAGTGACCTGTGCCACTTCCCATGTGTACATGGGCGGTGCTGCCCCCCTGCTGGGGACAGCTCTGCTTGGGTGGTGCCAACTCTGCACAGAGCAGGTTTGCTACATAAAAGGTGTTATTTAATCATTACTTAAAAGACCAATATCTAAAAAGCTTGTATTATAAGCTTTTCACTCAGTGGTGAAAATAACACTTCCACAGGATGTTTGTGACTCTCCCAGTGAACAGCTCGGGCGGCTTTCTCTTCATCACTCCTCAGGAGCTGAATGCAGTAGAACAGGTGGAATGGCCAGCCCACAGTGCTCCTCCACAAACTGTGCCAGTTACAGGCTGCTGGCAGGATGGGAATCTCCTCCTACCCAGCCTAAGCCCACCCTCCTGTGAGCTGGACTGTGATCCAAAGGAGGCGGTCCCACTGCACACAGGGCAAGCCAACCAGAAATACACACCAAGGGTCATGGAAAAAGCCCAGTGGAAGCTCCTTGGGTCAGGTCTCTCCCCTGTCACTGGTGTGTCCTTGCCCTTCTCTGTTTCACGTCTTTCTGATTTAGTTTGTATTTAAACATACCCCAGTATGAACTGTCTAAACAGCTCACCTACTAGAGCTGTAGTAGCTTTGGCAGCTTGGTACCTGCTTCTGCCAACTTCACCCTTGCTCCACAGTCCCCAGCACCCACTGACAGCAAAGGAAGCAGCTGCACAGGGATGTCAGGGTTTGGTATGCTGTGTCTGGTTTTTGTAAAAGGTACCTGTGAAATGATGCAATTTCTAAAGTTAAAAGTAATGTTTGAAGTAAAGGCATGGATCATGAACTCAGGTAATCAAAAAAAAAGTAATCCAAAATATTTGTGCAACAGCACTATTAACAAAATTACAGTAAATTAGAAAACAGGCCTGCTGGGAAAAAAGATTGTAAGAATACAAAGAAGTCACCTAGGCACACTAAAAAATTTGGAAGCATTCAAAAAGATGAATAATGTCTTTTTTGCTTTTTAAACCAACAGCAGAGTGTTCTTCTTCCCCCCAGGTCCTGTCCCTGGGAACAACCTTTCTTTCACTACCATGGCTTTAATGAATTTTTGAGCTTTACTGATATTTTGAGTTTGCCTGGGGCAGGTGAATTGGAAGTTACATGGGTGAGATGTGTTTTCAAAAACTATGTAGTGTGATCGCTGAGAAACAATGTTGATTTTCTGAGCATGTCACCTTCTGGTATAACAAATCACATAATGCTTAGGAGAAGCATCTCTTTACAGCACAGTCTTTCTTCATGTCTTTTACATGTTTGCATGTTTTCCCCTGAGGTGAAGGCTGCCATGTTTATCTTCCATACAAGGCCATTTGTGAACTGCTGCAGTTTAACACAAAGCCACTGTGAATTTGACAGCCAACTGAAAAAATAATTGTGAAAAAGGAGAAAGAACCTTTGATATGATTCCTATTAATCCTCTATGCTTTGCTAAAATATTTGCCTAGGATGTGCGTCTAACATTAAAATGTGGACTCCCCTTTGGTACTTCTTGAATTACAGAGCAGAACTCATTCCCACACACTATGACATTTAATAACAGGTTTAGTTCTCCTAGCAGAGTTGAAAACATTAGGACATTTTCCAGCTTCAACACTGAAAACTGTGTTTTTGTGTCCAACTACTCCTCTTCAGTTTTCAACTGTATCTGTAGCAAATTACAAATAAGTACAACTTCCATTGCTGAGTCTGTCTCCATATTCATACTTGCAAACAACTATAAATTTACTTCTCTGAAAAATTCAAACCAAAGATACGCAGTTTTCTATAAAAGATATAACTGTTATTTTTATTTTCATCCCAGAAAGAAAACAGGGGTTTATATGTTCTAGAAAGAACTTGCAGTTTCAAGCAGTACTTCAGAATATCAGACCCTCTAGTCTAATGCATCAAGCAACTTCACACACAAATTATACCAAATTTGGTGCTGCTGGAAAAAAAACACCCCCAAACCATTTCACAGAAGTGAAAATTGAAGGCAAGCCATCATTTACAGAGAAACATCGTATAGAGAATGTCCTGCCAACTGTTTTCCATTTTCTGTACCAACTTCCACAGTCTCTCTTGTATAGTGAGCCAGAAATCACTTAGTTCTTCTTGATGTTGCAGGGGTCATGAATGGATCATCCTGCAATTGGCAAACAGAAACACATTACTAAGACTAGCATGCATTCCAAATCATAAAAAGCAAAGTCATCTTTTGACTAAACTAGAAAGCCTGGTCACAGTATTTCATGTTTCCTGACAGACCTGTTTTTGTTGGTTGTGATATGAAAGAGTTTGTCTACTGATTTAAAAGTCCAGGTCACAAATATTCAGAGAATAGAAATCAAGTTTTTGTCACAATGATCAGAAAAGCTACTTTGGAATGATAAACAAACTGCATTTCAGTTATCATTATGAGCAGCACACACCTCAATAAAATTATGTCTGTACACACATCATACATCATAATTTACTGAGATTTGCATGAATCAAAAATACTGTTTCTTTTTGCACGTTCAGACAAACATACAGTTTTGTATTTCAGGTACAAGAAGAGATAGCACAATGAGGAGAAGGGACAAGAAGGTAACATTTTCTCTGAAGCGGCCAACCTCTGATCAGGCATGACAGTCTGTGAAGACAAACTGCAAAGTGCTAGACAGTATAATGTGTATTCTGTTCAGTGCAAAACTGTGTGTCAAGTTCTACTTGTTTAATTATGGAAAAAAACCATTTCACATACTGCAAGAGCAGACATCTTAAATGTAAAGACAGCACTTTAATTTTTTTTAAAAGCATGCTTATATAATTTGCAACAATAAAACAATAAAGTGCCCTGGAAAATAGCCATCTGGAATGCAAAAAGACAAAAAAAATCTTGCCTTTTACAAGAATAAAACACAGAAACAAATTAAAAGATACAGCTAAGTACAAGAAAAGATTATGATTACTTTATCTCCCAAACAATTCCAGGCCCACATTTCAGAAATGACAATTCACTGTTTAAAAATTGAGGGGAAAAAGGACTGGATTGTTTTCCTGAGGTCTCTTCTAGCTGTATTTTTGACAATTATGAACACAGACTAATTAAAGTTGGTTGCAATAGTCTAGACTTGTTAGTGAAAAAAACAATAAATTCAATTTTTTCTCTGAAATGCTTTAATCAAATAGCCATAAAACAGTAAGCTACAGAAACTTACATGAAATAAAACTTAAAAATGTACCATATGTACCATACCTCATCTGACTCAAAATCAACTCCTCTAGATGTTTGGCTTTGTGAACTTCTTTTACTAAGTGAAGATGCAGTTGGCAACCTTGAAATATACAAGGAGAAAAAAAACCAACACTGACTTGTTCTCAATTACCAGATGTTCCAGTAACTTTCCCTTCAACTTAAGAGTTGGACTACCAATATACAGACTAAGAATAAATAGAAATAACAATAAGTAGAACAATACAAATTCTCAAACTAACATATTAATTCTAAAGTTCTGATCTAGCTTACCTGAATTGGTAGACTAATTATGTTATTATAGAAAGATGACCCACTTCAACAAGTAAAAATTTATACAGATTCTCTAAGTAGTGCTATGACTTTCTTAAAAATCTGTTTTTTCAGGTAGTGGATCAAATCCCTGCACTCTGCTGATTATCAGTCAGAAATAAAGCACTCATGGTAGCATTCATGAAGCAAACTTACTGACCTTTGATTTACTTTGGAAGAAGGAACAAAAGAAGCGTCTTCTGGGTCAGAGTCAACATCTATAATATCCTGAAAAAAAAATTATAAAGCTTTTCCACAGAAGGTATTCTTAGAGTACATAATGCATCAGTACTATAGCACAGAACCTTCGGTGTTTTTTCCAACTATACATCAACTTGGTTACAATAATATACACTTGAGAGGGCTCTGGGCTAGAACTGGACAAATTTGCAAATACAGCACAAGTTTGCTCTTCAGATCTTTGATCTTGCAGAACCTCCAAAGTACTTGTGTATATACACTATGTATCTTAGACTACGATCACAAATACAGCAGGGTTTTTTGCAGACAAACACCATACAGATGATACAAAAGGTCTGTGAACTAACATGCAGAAACTGCTTGATCGGATAGCTTGGGGCCATCTGCTGATTTAGGCTCATGTTTTGAATATGTATTTATTTTTCAAATCAATGGCAAAGGCAGAACAACTTCACTCATACAAGAAGCTGCTTACCTCAGAGTAAGACTGAGATGAATTCAAGGAGGCATTTGGTTTCACAGACTTGAAGGCTAGAATAAAACATATGTAGTATTTTTAAAATGCTCACACAATTAAGTGCAAACAACATTATATTGTTCTTTTTATTTAAGACCTGCTTAGCATGCATTTCCTCTGCAAAATAGCCTGTAAAACAAACAAGCAAAACCAAAACATAAATTAAGCCTTTGCTGGAGTCTGACAACCCAGGGATATAGCCCTTCTGTGCAGCTGCAGGTGCTTCCCAGTCTGGCTGAAAAACCATCAGTAACTTTGGTTAAGAAGAAGAGAAAAATACTACTATAACTGATATTCCTGTATGTCTAATAGTTTAGACATCAACACATCTGCCGAAATTTATTTCTCTGTGGTATTTTAGGTCATTTGCTGACCAATTTAAAATTGGGGTAATTTGATGATTAATTTAAAACTCTCTCTACCTTTGAGTATTTTGTGTGGGATTCATGTATCCATTTGTGAGCAGTATTTTCTTCTTTAATACTTAGATTACCTATGATGTTTCCTCAGAGCAAATGTCCTCCATAGCAAAGAAAAGCTCCTCTCACATATGCAGGTGGCTTATATTACAGGTAAGTTTTATTTCTCTAGTAAAACCTGGAATTTCTAAAGCTCACTACAATTTAAGACCAAATGGGTTTGCATTAAAGCTTACTAACTTGCAGACATCAGCCAAGTTTAAAAACTTTTTATCCCCTGAGGAATATTCTGCATAAAACCATTAATTCACATTCTTTGTATGCTTATTTCTTAAGGAAGTGCATATAGTAATATGTTCCCAAATTCCAGTTCTAGCCCTAAGTTCCTAATGTATTTCATTTTATCCCCTGACAGAAGAATATCACTATTCTTTTTCTCCCTTTTATTCTTCCTCTCATTCCTGTTATTCTTTTTCGTTAGAGCTGAAAGAATCTCTCACAGCTGAATTGAACTAATAGAAATAAAAGCAATTAAGGCACTTCATCATGAAACAAACACCTTCCTTACAATTTGAGAGAGCAGATTAGAGTAATGGACAGAACAAAGGCCTACCATCCACGATAGACATATTCCTGGCAGACTTGTAGGTTCTGCTGCTAGAAGCTGACTCTTGGCTAGTGCTTCCTGTAGAGACAACAAACAAAATGCAATCTGTTCAGCAGTTACTTTTTTTGCCTTTAGTCTATCACTACTGAGTGAGAAGTCACTTAAAAAGAAAATCTACATTCTCTTTACTCCTCACTTTCTTCCTGGAATTAAAGCCCTCCTTATATGCGGAACTGCTCTGGGTCAAGTGTTCAAAGCTCCACAGGCACACAGGGCCCTGCTCTCATGGGATCACTGTGATGTTGGAGCTCATAGAACCGGTTTAAAGGCACCAACCAAATCAAGCTCAAGACGACAGCCTTCATTTCAGCTCATCCTGCTCTGAGACCTTTGGGCATATTACTGAGATAAAGAGCATATTCCTTCAAGACCCCATATTTTATATTTATATTTAATGGAAGTACATCTATAAAGGAAGTACCACTATCACTGTAATGTGTACCATCACACATAGTCAAGGAGCTAGTTAACTCATTTTGCTTAGGAAACACTCCCCATTTTCTCAGTCACAAGAAACACTGAAGTCACTTGTAAATTACATTAGAATAGAGACAAACTGTACCTCCCCCCTATACTGATCAAATGCATTACTGTTTGCAGTAACAAAAGTTTATCCATGCACTTCATTCCCAATAATACATCTTTTAAGAGTCTGCTATGTTTCCACAGCTGGGAAGCAAGATATTTTTCTTTTGATCACAGTGTGAAAAAGTCACAACTTAAGCCTTGTAAGGCAGTCAACTGTATGTAATAGGATACCACAAGTATTTGAGAAGAGTTTTTTTTCCAGTAGGAATCCTTAAGCAGCAAATTTCCACTTGATGGAAGCATCAGAAGAGAGTCACCTTTCAAAGAAAAAGAAGTCAGTAACTGCAATACAAAGTGTGAAGTTTTTCTTACCTCTTCCCCTTCGAGATGAACCTCTTGCTGTTGAATTTTGTCCTCTTGCCCCTCTTGCCCTACCTCTTGCCCGACCCCTTCCTCGGCTCAGTGTTGCAGAAAGGCTTTCACTTGCATCACCAGTGCCTATCATCTCCATATCCATGGAATCTTCATCACTGGAGGCTCCAACAAGAACGGCATCCTCAGATCTGTGGGCTCTAGCCCTGGTCATTGCCTGAAATGGAACAGTAAGTATTACAGGAAAAAGAATCTTGTATGATGAAATGCATGCTTGTTAAATCCTAGTTGTGATATGCATTTCTAAACCACTGAGGTTTAGGAGACCCAAATGCACAGTGTTATGGAAGGCAAGGATGTCTGTGAAAAAGCAGGGACAATATTTAGTCTATTTAATTAAATGTATACATACAGAGTAGTTAGCTAAGCTCTGATAACAGAATGGAGCTAGTAAATATGATACATTATCATCAGAGTTTGGTGAACAGATCATCCATCCTCTGTCAGCTACAAACATCTCAGAGAAAGCACCCTCTGTGCTCCACTGACTTGAACTTTACTGATGACAGTGGGTGCTTAAGACAACTAGTTCCTGTGAAGATATCCCAGACCACAAGAACTGAATCTCACCCCAGGTGTCCTTTTTCTCAAAAGGTCACCTGCCTGGTTTAACGTCAGTTAAAAGCAAGAACAAATGAACCTTCAGGCTCACAAATTTGTAAAAGAAAAGAGATTCTCAAAAGCCAAGTGGAGCAGTAGCTTAGGCACATATTACACCAATGAAAATTTAAAAAGAAGTTACTAAGCTTCCAAGGCAGACAGGCACTTTTTGGCAAAGACAATGTCAAAGCATTGCTGAAGGATTGCTAAGTGACTTCATTTATATGCAGAAGTCATAATTCCATTTTTCAGTCTATATTCAAAATTCAAAGGAATTACCTCACGGACTTCCTTATCCTCTTCTTCAGTATTCTTTTTTCTACTCTCCCTAAATTTTCGCACCTGAATAAAAAAAGAGTTCCGATCAAAGTAGCAGTTTGTGTCATACAATAACCAAAACACAGTAAGAGAGAAGTTCTGATCACTGAATTAAGTCAAGCTCATGTGAGAAGTGTTCAAGAATAACCAAACAGTTGGTTTAGAGCCCTTTCATGCCGTTCTGTGGTTAAGAACCTCATGTTCTATTAATAACTGAAGCTACATCACTGGGGAGAAAAAAGCTTGGGACATGATGAAAAGGAGATACTATCTTCAAGAGAAGGAGAGTATACATAATTTTGACAATAAGGGACATTGAAATATGAATAACTGGAATAAAGGGGTAGAGATGAAGAAGCGAGATAGAAAACAACTATATTGAGAAAAGACAAATGTTGCAATACACGTACAACTAAGGAAGCTCAACTTGACAGGTATGGAAAAAGATATGAGGCAAGAGGGAAAGAGAATATTAGTTCTAAAGACAAACAACAAAAGCAACAAAACCCTCCTAAAGTGGCACAGAAAGCCTGCAGGCACTGATTGTGTATAGTCTTTTTCAACCCCTCATGAATTACAGCAATCACCATGAAAACAGGTAGATGTAACCTGCCTTCCCTCACCAAATTATTCTTTACACAGTGCACAGATAAGCTTCAAAACAACTTGTCATACAATGCTTGAATATTACAGCTGAATACATGGGCTCATGTGGAAGCTCAGCAAGTTGACAGAAACATCCAAGGGTTACTTGATACATATAAACCAGGCTTGTCATTGGGATACCCTGAGCTGTAAGCAGTTAGAAGCCAGTAGAGCACCTGAAGGATAAGTTTCCTTTAGGCTTGCCCTGTCCTTGTAATCTTCCCTAAGCCAATATGTAAAAGCTAAGAAGAGATTATATCTACCACCTTTCTCACAGTAGTGGTAAACATCTAATTCTACGTGTTAGAGTGACAGATCTTTTCTATGCATGTGTGTGCAACCTAAACCCCATTTTCAATATAAGCTTTAAAACCACATATTAGAAATTTCATCACCATATTTACTAAATGCAGAAAGTGATTAAGAGGCAAGTGTTGCACATGCTCCAAAGTCAGGTTTGAACACTGATTTTTCTGTCTTGACTTCTCTTGAGGAATTAACATTAACAGAATATTACCTCCTCATCTATTTTTTCTTCCTCTGCATCAGTACGACGCTCCTTAAGAAACTTCTGTGTTTTTTCTAGCTGGAATTTCACCAACTCTTCTATGGCATCTTTTTCCTCTTTGTCCACAAACTCCTGCACTGCTTCTCCCATTCCTCTTTCAGTTAGAAGTGAAAGCTGAACTTTCTTTAGAATTGGGGAAAATATTTTGTTAGGAAGCATCTGCCATTGAAGAAAGCAAGTAATAGTCCCACTGTTTTAGATAAATATTACAGTGTCTGTTGCAAAAACAGTAATGTGCATTGAATATTTCAATCAGAGAAAAGCATAGCAATAAGCAAACATTGTGTTTGTCCTAATATAGTTACAACTCTCTTGCTACTAGCATGTCACACTTGCTTAACAGAGTATTTTCCACACTTGTCAAAGAAAAACGCTTCACAAACAGTAAAGAAACTACAGTGTTAGTCATATCTAAAATAAAAACTTCGACAGAATAATTCTGCCCAGTGGAATAAATGTTACAGCTATTATAAAATAGGCTGTTTACAAAAAAATAAGATAAGCACGTCCAAAGAGTATGATTTATGCTGTCCTGACACCTAGCATGTGTCTAAGGTTAGGCCAGATGATATAATTTGGGGGATATTTACCTCAAGAATCCTTGCTCTAAAGACTTTCTGTAAAGCATGTTCTGAAGTATCTTCTGCAAGTTATGCTTGATCATCTAGATCAAGCATTTGGGCACCTGACTCACTGATTATCTTTTACCTCTGAGATGTTACTGCCCTGGCATTGGGAAAGGAAAATATATCAGATTTAACGACAGGGTGAGAAGAAAGCAAACTACTGAGGGTCTCTCTTTCTTCTCCCTGCTCTGCTTTAAATATAATGTGGAACTGCAGTACATCCGAGGACACAAATATACTGCAAAGTAAAAAGTTACTCCAAGTCAGCTGGTAATAGTAAATGCTATAGTCCCACATTGGCCCTATAGTAACTTCAGGTAGTTTCTCCCTGCTTCTCATTTTCCTCCTGTACCTAAGTACATGACACATCATTTACTACATGGCAGACTCTGCAGGTACACATGAAGAATTATCCTAAAGTTCTCAAACCAGCATGTGTTCACATACCTATACAACCTATATGCAAAAGTTATTTGTGAATCTAAGACACTTCATGTGGTAATTCACACACAGTTACATGGGAAATAAATTCACTTTTTGGTCAGTATCAGAGTCTGTTCAGGACATACTACTTCCATTAAGAAAGCAACAACAAAAAAAAGATTAAAAAATTGTATCACATTAAAAAGAAAAATCATAAAAGGTAGAAAAATACCTTCTCCGCTGTCTGGAAATACTGCTTTACAAGGTCTTCCACCCTCAGTGTTATTCCCTCAGCAGGTCTGCTAACCAATTTTCCAAAGTTAAGATCAATGTCTAGAACAGAAAAGCCCAGTGCCACCATCATCCACATTTGCAGCTCTTAGTTATTATCATCCCACTGACAGTAATAGGAAAAAAGGTTAATGCAGGCCTCTTAAGAATTGTGGTCCCTTTAATATGTAAAGCTTTTTATTCTAACTGTACAGTCTACTGACTGGAAACACAGTTAAACATAATGAATGCAAGAATTGTACAGACAACTCCACCTCTAGCAGATACAAAGAGTTCTTCTAACTACCACATTTTTGAAATTATATATTGAATACTATACCCTGAAGGTTATTATAATTGAACTCTAGAAGATCACAAATGGAAGAAAATCAAAGGAGCCATCAAAGCATAAAGGCTTTTTATAAGTAACTCTTTTACTGGAGAAGAAATCTTCCTCCAAAGCACACTGACTGATTTTCAGTAGAAAATGCCGATAGCTCATTAAGGCTGTCTCCCCATTCTCAGGCATCAAGGTAGGAATGGTAGAAGAATGAAAAAGATAATGACCTGAGGTTAGCACATATAAAGTGACCACAGACTGCTTTAAGATGTCTACCACATGAGAGCACAAAACATTGTTTTGTTAGCCTGGTTATATAAGCAGCTATAACAGAAGAAATATTAACAACTTCTGAAATACTGAAGTCTTATCATCACCTGAAGACTGAACCAAATTATATGCATGTGCACTGAAATTGTTGAGTGCTTTATTAGCCATTTCCATTGTATTGGATGCTATCTAATAAAGCAATGCAAAGAAGCATGGCATTATTTTTACATTCCCTTCCTGAAGCTGAGATGCACAAGTACGAAAAGTAAAATGTGTTGACAAAACATGGTGGCAGATGTGGTAGCTACTGTGTATTCCAAAAATGCTAATGAATTTACACAACTATGAAGAAAAACCCAAAGCAAAATAAACCAAGACTGACACAGCATAATTTAAAAAAAACTTCACTAAAAGTAGTTTTTATTCAGTAAACAATGTTTTGAACGTTATAGAACTGACAGTGTTCATAAAAACTGTCAATGGAAGTGGAGTACTTACAATGCACTAATGTAAACTATTAACAGTTCTTTAGCATGTTGTGTTCTTGTGCAAGCTGCATCTTCATTAGTGACTATTACAAATCCAGTATTTGGGTAATATCTACTAACCATTTATAAAAAATTCTAGGCACAGTGAGAAATGCTGCAATAGTAACAGCTATTAGTTGTTTTGCAGAAATGCTTGAATAGAGAGGTATCTGCAACAGACAAGCCAAGAACACCACATATACATGATTAATTAGGGCTAACAAAATTTGGACCTTTTTTTTTAAATATACAAACAACTCTCAAGCCCATTCCCTCCATTACTATTTTAGGTATAAACAAATGAATTACTAAAGAAATAAAAGAGAAGGGGATAGCAGTATACTTATCTGTTTCCCTGCAGAGTGCCCCAAACCAACCATCTCATTCTAATAAGTCTCAAGAGCGAGCTGATTAATACCTTTAATGGTATCAGAGTAACTCAGTCTGGTATGGGCTATATGTATTACTATAAGCAAGTCAGTAAGGTCTGAGGCCAAATCAAAAAGGAACTGTTCATGAATAACTGTCAGCAGATTCTGTGCTCAATATCAGAATTTTAGATAAACCCAGAAATAGAACAGAAAGACTTGTGCAATATATGCATTTAAATGAGACAATGCGTTTTTACTCCACCTGTAACACATTAGATGGCAGACACCAAGTTTTTGCAAGTACTGGACAACAAATTAAGACAAATGAAAACCAAGGCAAGCCAATGATTTCTTTCTTCATAATTACCATTTTTCTCTTTTTGTTCACGATGCCTGAAGAAGTGTATGATGTCCTTTGGGTTAGCCACCCTATGCATGTACTTCTGGCTAAAACGATGGACACTGAACGGCTCAAAGCCACCTGCATAATCAACCTAAGAAAGGAAAGGAAAAATTTAAATATGAAACAAACAGAGATGGAGAAGCCACACAAATCAAGCTGAGCTTGTTACCCCTCAAAGGAAAAATTAAAGTAAAAAATAAGTCAGCCTAAATGGCTAATAACAGCTAGTAACAGCTAATAATAATCTAACAGAATAGCTAATAACAGTTTAGATTCATAACTTAATCCTAACTTGTTTCATTTACTAGCCTTCAGGGGTATTTCCATAAATTAGGTTAGGAACACATGCAGGATAATATAACTTATGAAAGACTTCTCAATAAATAGCCACTTCTGATGCCCTTACTCAGACCAGCAGTGAAGTACATTTATGGCCAATCTCATGCTTTCCTATGGAGTTCTAGTTACACCACAGGTAAACCGAATTATGGTGTGAAAGTAATTTGTATTTGCTGGTACACAGCAAGAAATTTTATATGTGTTTACACAAAAAGCATGAAACCTTTCCCAGTGACCTTTCAAAACAAAGCAATCCAAACTGATCAATTTCTCACACGTAATCTTATGAGAGGCTTCTCTGGCTGGCGTGGATTTCCCAAGCGTTCTCTTTCTGCGTTGTCCAGCATCAATTCAACCTGTGAAGCAAAATCAGAAATTCAGTTCCGTTTTGTCCTCCTACAGATACCCAAATGTTTCAAGTTTAACTTAAAATACATCCAGTTGCAAGGGGAGCTATAAAATTAAATAATTATAGGATCTGCTCTCATTCCTAAACACGTATGTACCAGTATCCAGCCAAAAGCCATAAGAATGACTGAGAAAAACATCCCAATGAAAGGCTCACCCTTCAGATACAGTGTAGTCCAGCAGTATCTACACCACTGACTGCTCATACTACTTTCCTTTATAGCCATTATGCTTTGCTAAATTTCTAGTTCTAGGGAAAAGCAGGAAGAGACTTATGCAAACCTAAGAAGAGCAATTAATAAACCTGCTTAGTTACTTCTGCCACTACACAGTTGAGCTCTCAGGGTTTAGGTTCACATATTTATGCAGGTTCCAAAGCATGCATCCAACAGTGCCCCACTCTTGGGCTCGAGTTTTTGTACAAAGGTGATATGGACACCCATAAAGCAGTTCCAGCCTACTTTAATAGGCTATCCCAGTCAAGGAATCTGGAAGCCAAGGCTGCAGAGTGAATGGCATGGACTCAGGCAGTGTTTCTATGGGAAGCTAAGTCCATCTCAAATAATATAGGGCAAGACACGAGATTTCTCATCTTCCAGTCTCAAAACCAGTCACAGCCCCCATTTCCTGTCCATACACTGTTATCTATAAACTACTAGCATTATAAGTTACCTTTTCCATGCAGAATGCTTGTATTGCCTGAGTAACATTAGGATTGTCAGGATTAAAAAGATCTGAGTGATCAGCTAGAACAATATCCTCTATGTGGAAAGTTCGCACTGTCTCTAGAGCAATCTTCTGCATTTTCATTTTTTTCCCTTTAACATGCAGCAAACCAATGTGTCTAGAAGGAGAAAGGTAACTTACTGAAAGATAAACTTAAGAGAACTATGGTATAAAGACTTGGTTTAAATTCATATTTACTTTTCATGGTCAAAATTTTAAAAGCTATAGGAAATTCTTGGATCTGAATCTCAGACTTGGACCTGTCGAACTTCAGTTTTATTGTATTTAGATTGTGCTTGTTTCACACAAAAGCAAATGTACTCATTTCCTTGTATTCCAATTTATCAGGGTGTAACTCCTCTTAGATAATTTCCATTTGCTTCAAATGTTAGACTAAATAGTAAGAAAAGCAAAAGTTCTTCTACTAGGCACTAGTAGACCATCTATTTTATTATGTCACACACTGAAGCCAATCCACACCATAATACAAGCCCTATCATACTTAATACATGTATTTTTCTGTTCTCAATGCAACACCTGAGAGACACAAGACAAGGGATATACAAGAACAAAAAGAAAAGCTCACGCACTTCTTCACAGCTTCTCCAGGGGACAGAGATGTCACAACTGAACTTCCAGGCTGAGAAACATAGAAGCGCTGCTGTTCATTTTGGAATGGAGCTATTTTGCACTCGTGTTCATGACCCCACACAACGAGATTAATAAAGTCATCTAAAAACTGCTCTGGAATGTAGTTGGTAGTTCCGTGTCTGCTCCTGTTCAAGAGAAGAGAAAAATAATGGGTAGGCAAGAGGGACTGAAGGAGGAGAAAAACACCAGTGTGATTTAAGCAATACAGGAACTCCAGCAATAATATCTGACATACATGTCAAGCCCTCTTCACATTTATCCCTTACATAAACTGTTTGGTGTTTGGTTAAACAAAAAGGCAACTGTGTTTTACACAGTTCACTGTTATCCATTCCACTCCTTTTATTTGGATCTCCCCTTTTGTTCTTAACATGTCTTGCAAGACTTCAGGGTTTTGTTTTGGGATTTTTTTGGTTTTAAATGTTGGGATAAAACCAACTGAATTAAACAGACATGGGACACATGCCACCCCCAATCCCTTTCCAGAAGACAGAAGAGATGAAAGAGGAATGAAGTGAGTTCCTTCAGCCTACTGGACAGACATCAGGACACGTGGATATCTGAGTATTTGTTTATGTCTGCCTCACCATTACTTGAATATGAGGATTCTTGAGGAAAAATCAGAAGAAAGGATTTGGAAAAGAACTCTGCCTGCTCCCACTACCGCTGCTGGGAGAAACGTGTAGGCAGACAGAACACGTTACCTACCTGTAAAGCACAGCAGTGCAAGGAAGACTGGATACTTGTTGAACTATAGTTCAAAGTACAGAAAATACAATATGAAGTTTAACCTTCTTCCAGTTCTAACAAGCAGACAAGACCTAATTATTGGCATATTATACTACAAACCCTCCACTGCCCCTAACTAAATGTTTGGGAAGAGATTTCCCAACATTACATTTATTTCAATCATTTCCCTTTATGATTCTTCTGCAAAAAGAGCTGTAAAATGTTTTCTTTTGGGAAAATCTTAAGAAACCAGCTACTCACAAGAAGCACCAGCTAATGCATCTGGCTTTCTCACCTATCCTTTGTGAGACAGTTGAATGAAGTAACACAGTAAGTTTAAAAGCCACTGTAATTAATTCAATACTGTTACCTATTTTGATGAATCACAAACAAGTTAAACCAGCTATCTTCATCTTCCTTTGGTCTCAGCATGGTTACCTGTTTATTGACAAACATACGATACAACCTCTCATCTGGAATAGCTCCTGGAGTGGACAAACCAAAACAATTATATCATTTTTGTGTGGTAAACCAACTCTGTATTTTACAGTATTTTTGTTAGCAACTCCGTTAAAAACAGCACAAAGAACAAAATATAGCAGCCTTCCGGTACCTAAAGGGGGCTTACAAGAAAGCTGGAGAAGGACTTTTCACATGGGAAAGCAGTGACAGGACAAGGGGATTGGCTTTAAACTGTAAGAATGTAGATTTAGAATATATTTTAGGAAGAAGTTCTTTATTGTAAGGGTGGTTGAGGCACTGGAACAGGCTGTCCAGAGAAACTGTGGATGCCCTGTGCCTGGAAGTGTTCAAGGCCAGGTTGGATGGGGCTTTGATCAATCTGGTCAAGCAGGTGTCCCTGCCCATGGCAGGGGCTTGGACCCAGATGATCTTTAAGGTTCCTTCCAACCCAAACCATTCTGTGATTCTATGATTTCCATGACCTGGGAAGTCTGAGGCATGATTATGAACAGATCAAAGTATAAAATGGTTATTTTACCAGACAGACTTTTGAAAATAAGATATTTTAACATGAAATCTGCCTTAAAATCACTGCTAAAAGTAGTTTCACAAAGAACATCTGGTTTAGGACCTCTTGCTAATGTTCTGTGCCAAAAAAGTTGCTTGGAAGTATGTGCTTAAGCACTCATGACTGGACATAAAATAAGGGGAAAAATTAAGATATTAATAGTTAGCTTTTCTAGACAAAAGGCAATCAAAAATACCACTCTATATTAGAAATGAGGGTAGAGGGGAATCTGGTGGAGAAAACAGAAAAGGACAAAGCTGAGTTGAAAACCTACCACAGAACACCCTTAAAGTATGAAATTCTTCCTAAGTTTCTTTAAAGAAACTGAGGTTACCTGTGACAGATGCTACTTATGAACCACTTAACAGCGGCTTGTAAGACATTAGATTTTTGCTCAAACAGTTTGTGTACATCACCAAAATGGCATATGAACATAAAGTGTTTAAGTTTTACCTAAACAAGATGAAGTTAGCGTAGTACACAACCAAGAGAATTTAAGAGTGTGATTGCTCTGACTTGATACACAGGCATTATTTATGGCAAACTTAGGCAGGGTTCATTTAAGACTAATAAAAGTACAAAAATCAAGTTATTGACAGATTTATTCTAAATGAAAAAAAAAAAACTAACCACAAAAACCTCCCCTGTCAGCCAGTGACAATGCAGCAGGAAGAAAAAACTGACACTGTCATAAAATGTATGCTTTCATTTAGGATTACATAGACCTTCATGTTTGTTGCAGCCTTGTAAGTTTGTTCCAACTTTATTTACACCTATTGAGCTTCAGTAATATATGAACAATCCAGTTACAGTCTGGCAGACTAATACTCACCCAAGCCATACAGAGCAATTTTTGTTCTACCCTTACGCAGTAAAATGGGACTAATATCTATTTTCTCCACAGAATTTGAACGTCCAAAGTGATTCAGCAATCCTGCACAGCTTAAGATATCCAATGCACACAGTGCATCTGCCTGCAAAAAATATTAAGAAAAAAATATAAAAACTTTGAGCAGAGCATTTAGTTTTTAATGACTAAGTGAAAGTTTCAAAAGGAAGAGAGAATATCTTTCCTAAAGTAACTTCTGCAATTGAAACACCCCACCACATATACTAGCTTTTTTTTTTTTGTACCCATGTGTACAGAAGTGAATCTGTTTTCCTTACATGCCCTACTTTATTTTAACAATGTGAAATTAAACATTAAATCATTCAGAAAAACAAAAACATAAAAAAACCCCCCAAAACAGACAGTCTCTGAACTACTATAAAAATTACCTGCTTAAGCTAACTACCTCATAATAAGTCCAAAGCTAAACTTCTGCTGCTAACACACTCATCTACATGGAAAACTGCTATTTGATATAAAATGCAGAATTACTAATTCAACACACACACTTTAATGCTTTCTAAATGTCCATTTCCTGCTTATTTTTAGTAGCTTATTTTTAAGACAGCATTTCACCATTACTAGATTATCTTCCCTGAAAATGCAGTATGCTTATCAATTGCATATGCACAAGTCAAAATATCAAAACTTCTCCTTTAAGAAAAAAAGCTTTCAGTCTCTATAGATAGAATGTTTTAGAAACTTTCTGAAAGACTGCCACTTTTTGGCATGGAAAGCAATTCTGTTCTCAATGACAGAAACCTACATAAATAAAGAAATTAAACATAGTTCACACAGATCTCTTAAGTTCTTTCCATTTGCTTTTTTAATGTCACACCCTCAACCTGTCACTTATTAACATTCCTAAAGGTATACAAAATATTTACACAAAGAGTGGAGCAACTGACTAAAACTAGGTCATCTCCAAGAACTGCAGTTCTAAACAAATCTCTGCTTCTATATCTTTGTAATCCAACAGTATAGTACAATTACAATAATAATTACCCCTGTGGGATCATCATGATTGCCATGAATACTAAAAACTGGAATAGAAATGTTGAGATTTTCATCCTGATAATTCACCCATGGAAACCTGAACAAGAAGAGGAGAGGAAGGTAAACTGTATCTGCAAATTTGTGGATGATTCTCAAGATTCTCTTCACATTAACACCATCACAAATAGATCATGGCAGTAGCACAAATGAGTAAAAAGTGGCTATGAATAAGCTAAAGCTGCACAGCATAAGAAGATTCTTACTCATGGACTGGAATGGCACTTCCCACTTGGAACAGGGAAGCAAAAAGGACCTATTATTTTAGAACAAGCCTATGAAAAGAATTGTACAACATATTGAGTGGTAGCAGTGGACTAAGCTGTACAACCTTTGTTTACACACAACCTTTGCTTAGATTTTACCACAACAATTCATCTGAATTGGTTTACTTGTATTGCACTTTCAAGATAGAAACTATAGACTACATGATGTATCAAGTGTCACAGCACATTCAAAAGTTTCTCAAAATACTGCACACATTATCTTAGACAGCTAAGTGAAGTTATCCTGTAAACTGTCCCACACAGACAGGCCTAAAACATCAAGGTTCCAGTCACAGAGGATGTAAATCTAAAAATGACAGCACATTCACCCAATACACAAACTAAGCCTTACCAGATAATTTATAGAAACATACTTACTTGCTGTAATGGAAATTAACTGCCTGATCACTCAAAATTTCAAACTGAACAGGACGATCACCCATGCAGTATTTTCTTAGCAACTCCAAACATGAGTGTACTGTTTTTCTGGAAGGTTTGTTGTCATGAAAGAGGTCCCCACCTAATAAAACAAAGTCCACCTGTATGTAACAAAAAGCTTTATTATTTTAATACATCACTTTGTATTACCTTGAAAGACTTCTAAGCAAATTGTTTAGAGTATTTCTTAAAGGGAGTTCCACGTATTTCCTTGTATCTGAGGAAGTATACTCCTAGGTAAAAGGAGTAAGTAGTAGCAGACACAAAATTTAACTTCCTCATGAACAAAAAAAGTAATTAAATTGCTAATTGAAACAAAACCAAACTGCAAAAGACCCATTTATCAAGAGCCATAGGACAAAAAAACCTGAGCGTTAAAAAAAAGGATCAGTAAGATATTTTAGTAAGGGTCAGCAAATTGTCTCCTGAGCATTTCTTTGACAGGCATGAAGAGATACATTATTTTTTCATTGCTGAGGTACCCAGGGGGAAGAAAGCAGTAGCTATCACCACATTATTTTGAGAAGGTACTAATTGTAGTTTCCTATATGTTGTGTATATTTAGCTTTTGAAAAAGCATTATGAAAAAAACTCATCAAAATTACAAATAATTTGACCAATAAACATTCATTCCTTAAAAAACTGAATCATAGAATCTTTAGATTGCAGAACCTAAAGATCATCGAGTTCAGAAGTTAACCCAGCACTGCCAAGTCCACCAGTAAACCTCAGTCCCTGTGCACCACATCTACCCATCTTTTAAGTACCTCCACCACTTCCCTGAGCAGCCTGTTCCAGTGCTTGCCAACTCTTTCTGTAAACAAATTTTCACTAATATTCAATCTAAATCTCATCTGGCACAACTCGAGGCCATTTACTCTTGTCCTATTGCTTGTTCCTTGGGCGAAGAGACCTACCTCCACCTGACTACAACCTCTTTTCAGGTAGTTGTTGTGAGCAATAAGGACCCTCCTTGAACCTCCTTTTCTCCAGGCTAAACACCCTCAGCTCCCTCAGCCACTCCTCCTAAGACTCATGCTCCAAACTCTTCCCCAACTCCACTGCCTATTTCTGGACACACACTCCAGCACCTCAATGTCTTTCTCGCAGTGAGGGGCCCAAAACTGAACACAGGATTTGAGGTGTGGCCTCACCAGTGCCCAGTACAGAGGGATGATTACTGCCCTGGTCCTGCTGGCTACTTGATACAGGCCAGGATGCCACTGGTCTTTTTGTCCACCTACACACACTGCTGGCCTGGCCCAGGTTCCCTCAGTTGCAAATTGCAGGCTCCTGGCAGCTCTCAGCTCCCCCTGAGCCTGCCCCAGTTCAGGAAACCCCTCTGGGTGCCACACTAGAGGATTCTGCTGCCGATTGTGCCAGCACCAGAGCTGGTCACCTTGGCAATTCACCACTCTAACAAACACTTCAAAAGTTTCTAACATTTTGTCTGCTTTCTTACTCGTCTGAAGACTGTGTATCATTAGCCTTACTCTCCCCTATTATTTTCCCTCCTTGCATTCACAAACCCTCTGTAAATACCAGTGAAACCAGTGCAGGCAATTTGAAAACACTGTTACGGCAACCAGGGTCATAATTTAACACAAATGCTCTCTCAAAAGAACAGGAATTCCTTTTACTAAAACAGAAACGGAACTGGTTGCAATAAACAGATTGAATGCTGTCTCAAAAGAATGGTCGTTCCTTTTACTAAAAAGGAAATGAAACTGGTTGCAATAAATAGCATAGTCATTTGATTTGATATTACCACAGACTGTAGCAGGACTAAGCTTTACAGCTTTTAGCAGACTGGAAGGTATTTTCAGCAGCCTCACTCCTTTCCTTTCCGAAAAGTAGCACTTACTTCATTTTTTTGAGCATGTTCCAGAATTTCATTAAAAGTTACAAACGTATCATTTCCACGCACTGGATCCTTCTCCAAATAGCCAAGATGAATATCAGTAGCAATAAGTATTTTAAAGGTATCTTCGTCATCCCTGCATAAGACAGGAAAACTTGTGTCAGAAAGCAAAACACGTAGGGAATTTCAAGAGCCTTTATTAAGGTAAACTAATCTGTGCAAAGTGATGAAATACACAGGAGATTTGCCACAAAACTCTACCCAATGTCATCCCTGTAGTGCTCTCAAAACATTTCGCTACTTTTATCGCAAATAGGGTATCACCAAACCGACCAGCTGACAGGTTTTATCCCAGTCATTCTGCTCTAGTAAAGGGCTGCAACCAGCCCTCTGCGGCATCTAATGAAAAATCAAAGAATCCTTTGTGTTTTCTGCCTTTAGAAGGGCTTGTTGAGCACACTTTCCACTTCTCTCCGCAATGTACGTGTATACGGCGAGCACGACGATCGTAAGAACCCGAGGGGACACAGGAACGCCGGCCCGAGCTTTGCTTATCTCCTCCCAGACACACAGAACCCCGATGGGCCGGGCCGGGCAGCGGGAGCTTACTGCGCGCTGACGGTGCTCATCTCCGCGGCGCGGCTCCCCGGCTCAGGGCTCGGCCTCTCTCCTCATGGGCGGGGTGTGGAGACCGAGGGGACGAGTCCAGGAGCTGAGTTAGTGCGGGGCGCGGTGACCGACCCCTCACACGGCCCCTCAGACACAGGGCCCCTCACACGGCCCCTCANGCCCAGCCCAGCTGTCGGTGCCCCGCGGAGGGCCCGCCCGGCCCGGGCTGTGGCCGCGGCAGTTCTGGCTGTTAGCGGAGGAACTTTCCAGTTTGCCCGTCGCTTTTCACGTTTCTGGATGTCCGCGTCGCCCATCGGGTGTTTTTATTAAGGGTTAGTGCCCGGGTAACAATAACAGGTGTCATTAAATGTTGTTGTACATCTGCTGCTCACAGATGCTGAGGGAAAATGAATAAAGACAAGCCAGTCGACGAGGACGACGATGACAGTGACCTGTTTGAAGACTTCACGGAGCATTTTAACCAGCTTGAGCTGCTGGAGACGCACAGGCATTTGATTCCTGTGGGAACTCAGAGCTGTTGGTCAGGACAGTCGGACGATGACGACGACGAGCAGGAAAGAAGTGAGGAATGGTACGAGATGCAGGAAAAGAAAATGGAAAAAAATCCAGAGAAACTGCTGCTCTGGGCAGCTGAGAACAATCGGGTAAGGCACATGTGTCACATATAAGTATGTTATTTTGATTACATATCTAACAACTCATCCACAAAGAAAAATTTGCCTACGCTTTCCCGGCTTTCACTGAGCCATTTTGGTCTGGTTTTGCAAACCATTGTATGTAAAACATCTCCCTTTGTTGCCCACATACACTAAGACATCTCTGGATCCATTAGCTTTCAGAAAGAAGGCTTTGATTTCAGTTCAGAGTTCAAGTAACAGCACTTTTCTTTAAACTGAAAGCATGTCCATCTCTTTCTTCATAGCAAATAAGCCTTTTAACTGGGGTGGAGAGGTTCTATCTGAAATTCTCTTGTTTCAGAAGCTCCATATGCAGATAACAGGTGACTGTTTTGTGTATTTTTATGGAAAAAAACCCCAATCTTATTTTTGGAAGTGAGGGAGAGATAACCAAGGTTCCTGTTATATAGCTTATTATACCCTTGCGTACATTTATTTTCCTTAGTTTCCTTTTTTACATGAAAACTTCCATCTATAGTTCTAGTTCTGGGAAGGCACTTATGTCTTCACAGTGAATGGGGAGAAGGTGTAAGGTAAAGGTACTGTTAAGGCATTGGAACTAATGTTCATGCTTTAGCTCTTTAAAAACAAAACAACACATGGAAAACAAACAAACCCACAAATTCCCCCACCCTAGTAACAATAGCTGGTTTTGTTTTAAAGTCGCTTGTTGCACTTAAGTGTTTTTGACAGTGACAGAAATTGCTTTTCCATTGAACTTCAAGGCAGTAAATGCCACACCTCTTGTTTCGTAGAATCATGTGAAATTACCTGTTTTTCTTAAACAGCTGAGTACAGTGAAGAGGCTCCTGACAGAAAAGCTGGCCCCAGTGAATGCTCGTGATGAAGACCAGTACACTCCTCTCCACCGAGCTGCCTACAGCGGGCACTTGGACGTTGCACACGAGTTGGTGGCGCAGGGGGCCGACGTGCACGCGCAGACCGTGGATGGCTGGACACCCCTGCACAGTGCCTGCAAGTGGAACAACACCAGGGTGGCAGCGTTCCTGCTGCAGCAGGGTGCAGACATCAACGCACAGACAAACGGGCTGCTGACCCCCCTGCATATTGCTGCGGGGAACAAAAACAGCAGGGAAACGCTGGAACTCCTGCTGATGAATCGCTACGTGAAACCAGACCTGAAAAACAACTTGGATGAAACTGCCCTTGACATTGCTAGGAGGACTGATATATATCACTACCTTTTTGAAATAGTAGAAGACTGTATAAATGCCGTGTCCCCTTAAAAGCTGTGATTAAGCTCATGAATGTGAGGTCTGCTGCCTCTTTCTTGTTTGTGTCCTGCATGCTCATCAGTGGTGGTCTGTCTCTTTGCAGCGAGGTATTAATGTAAGATACTTTAGTGTTCTCCCCAGCCAAAACGTCACTTCTTGCAACTCAGCTCAGTGGTCTCGCTCATACTTTGAAGTGTTACTACTGTTACTCAAGGTATTCAGAAAGTGTCAGTAATTTCTCTGAGTTTCCATGTAATTAGCACAGATTTGGAGGGGCCTTTGTAATTGGTCTGTAGTGTCAAAGCAGGAAAGAAAACTGGAGTATTTACTTGAAGTGAAAGAATTCTGACTTGGTTATGCAGAGTTCATTACAGCTCACTTGAAAATTATTTTTGGAGAAATTTTAACTTTTTTAAAATGCATGAAAGCTCAGAATGAATGTAACTTATTTGGGTGATACACAAAATGATCTTGTTATAAGACTTATTATAAAATAAAATACTTCACCTGAAGTACTTTGTCATTTTTAATTCAAAGCTCATTTATCAATACAGTCGCCTGTGCATAATTCAAAAGTGCTATTCACAGGATGAGAAAGGAGTTTTGGTTTATTTTTTTCTATTACTTTTTAAGGAAATTACTTTCTATCAAGATCCTATTTACTTTTCCCTTGCAAATTAAGTTGTGTAATGATTTAAGGCCATGGATGCAGCAGTTGAAACAAATGAGCCTCAGCTGCGTGAGTATAAACAACCAGCATACTATTGTATCTGATTAAGTTACAGATAATTTAGTGTTTCTCTTCCACTTTTGAGTCGGTACATTAAAGAGTTTTCCATGGTAATGGCATGCTGCATGACTTTCAGTTTCAGCATTGCCATCTGTAATTTAGAAGTGGAGAAACTTGCTTCTCTCTGTTAAACCAGCTGAACTGAAAGCTGAATGTAACACCTGAAATACTCTCACTCAGTCTGAGAACTGCAACAAAGCACTTTGTTGTCCCCTGCAGGTTCCTTACTGAGTGATCCCACGCTCCTTCCAGACACCACTAACACAGCTGAAGCACAATTGTAGCAGCAGCACCAACACGGTTGGGGTATGTTGGCCCACACGTGGTGCTTTGATCAAGCAGCTGTGGAGGGCATCTCCATCATCCACTTTTTTAGAAGCAGTGTGTAATGTTCAGCACTTCTGTTAGAAAATGAAGAACAGCCTCTGAACTATGAATGGTATAAGATGATTTTAATTCTTACTATTTTTCAAGTTTGGTTTCAGGACATCTGTGGCAGATGAGTATACCTTGAAATGCTCCAAGGGGTAATACAGAAATGGTTTACATCATGAATTTGTGTAACCAGACTCGGTTTGTATCTTATTACATATGCAAAGTCTTGGTTTCAAGGAAGCTGCTGTGGAGCAAAGCTTTCAGCCAGGTGAGCAGGGCAGCTTCCCTGTGTGTCTGCTGGCAGCAGCATTCACTGACTACTGTAATTGCCAGCTGCTCTTCTTACTCAAAACTTTAACTGTGGCGAAACAAGGAGAGTCGAGTATACTTCAGACCTACAAACAGCGTCTCAAGACACCTCATTTTACCCTGCCATGGCAACAGCCCGGCATCCTTCCATGGCAACAGCCCCGCATCCTTCCATGGCAACAGCCCAGCAACGTTCCACGGCAACAGCCCGGCCGAAACGCGCGGACGCGGCGGTNCGGGTGCGGGCGGTGTCCTGTCGGGCAGAGACTCCCCTGCCTCCACGAGGTGCCCGCATCCCGCCCCAGCTCCTGGGAGAGCTCCTTCAGCCAGGACATCTCCTTGGTGCTCGGCCGTGCGCGGCCCCACCTTGGGCTGTCTGTGTCGGGAGCCACAGTGGCTGTGTCCCCTGAGTGGCACAGGCTACCAGCACGCCCCATCCTGAGGGACCCACCAGGGTCCTGTCCTGTTCCGTCCTCTTATCCTGAGCATCACTCGCTGTTGGGGAGCAGGGCCTGGCTGAACCCTATCATATATTTGTATTAAAGGCAGAAGCAGAGCAGCATAATTTGACATTGCATTTGGCAAAGTATATCAGTGTTTAAGGGATTTATAATAACTTGTTCTCTTGTAATGTGTTTTGCTGACAGGGAAGAAATGTGTATATGTTGAGCCACATAGGAGAGTTAAAGAAATACTCCAGGAGCACATTTATTTTCAGAAAGAAGGATGCAATATTAAACATCCGGCTGCAGGTAATCCTCTTTATCAGCAAATGACAAGTGTTTGTCAGGACAAATGGTTGTTTTGAGGAACTGTGGCAAAATTATTATTTAGAAAAAAAGCAACCCAGAACATTTATGTAATATCCTGGGGAACATTTAGAAACAGAAGACTTGCATATAGTCTTTATTGCTTTTTTTTCTTTTTTTGTCAGAAATTATGGGATGACAGAGAAGATGGATAATTCCATATGATTTATCAGTTTAATAAAGCTGAAACAAATGTCAGGTGGTAGGGAGAGGTTTTGCTGCCTTTTTCTTTGAAAGGAGTACTGTAATTATTAGAAAGGTTTGTCTCATGTAGGATTTAGACCCAATTCTAAACTCACTCGAAATGAATTTAGAACAGTTGGATTCACAAAAATATACATAAATTAGGTGATGTCATGAGTACCCCATCAGATGTAAAGACCATTTAAGTCTGCAACTGTATTACTGTGATTAGGCTCATTAGGCAATTACAGCACATACCTGAAAATGACTCACTTAGGCATGTTCTGGTTACAGTAAATGCAGAGAAAAAGTCATTTTGAAAACACAGTTCTTTGGGCTTGTCCTACTACATGCCTGCCGTTGCACATGTCATGCTCTAAAAGTGCCTGTTCTTTTCCCATTGACCGAAGAGGGATCCTGAACATGTAGCTGAATTGCAGATGTTAACACTGGTCTGCTCAATCTGCTCATGTTCCTAATGTTACTACGAGCTGAACACTATTTTGCTGCATCCATCTGTCAGTGAATTAAAATAGCCTGCAATATTTCAATCTGATTGTATAAATGCATGCTACCTTTTATGTTTTCATGATTTCTGAGGAGTTTCCTAATGAAATGTATGTTACAAAAGCTTAAAGCACTTAAGATAATATAGAAACACTACAAAAATATTCATTACAGGAATGTATAATGTGGATCTATAATAAGGCTCCGTACAGAAATTGTATTATATGCTCATTATATAAATGATATTATAGCATAATGTTATAGGCATAGCATAACAACGCTATGAATAATAAATACAGTCAGACAAATGGTGGTGTACAGATTATTTAGCAAATACTGAGTTCCTTTTTCATCTGTTTCATCTGGAATATTAGACATGCTCCCTAAGTGGCCTGGGCTTTGATAAACAACAGTTGTCAGGTTGGATACTTAGTGACTTACACAGTTTAGATTACAAAGGTGTATTGTTTTATATAAATTAGATGGCTAGTAAATTGTAACCTTTCCCCAAAATAAATTAGCATTTTTATTTTGTTCTCATGGTGTTGGCTTTATTTTGATTTGATTGGTTTTTGTGTTGTTTTTTTTTTTTTTTTTCGGGGTGAGGAAGTGGGTGCAGGGGGAAGTTCTTCTATCTTTTTATGAGGTTGTTTGATATGCCAGTATGACAAAAAATGATGCTGGATGCATAAGTGGTGTTATTGCTGCTTCTTATATGTTATAGACAAGCTATATCCTGCTTCTGATTGGAGCTTTAGTAGTCCTAAGCTGCTCTACAGACAGTAGAGAGCGTTGTATGCTTTTGGAATCTGAATTGCTCTCTGAAGATGTCAATCTACTTTCATTAACTATGGAAGAATATTATGGTGCATTATTACATTCACTCTAGAACAAGTTGAAGTAATCAGCTATAATGCTATTATTTTGCCAAATTATTAACAGTGGCTGTGAAAGGAGTTTGGGATGTGAAAAACAATTTCTCCATTAGAAGCCTGAAGCCAATGTCACAGAACAGAAGCAGTTCACTTTTACAACCTCAGTTCTACTCAAGATATGCAAGAATGAAAAGTAAGAGTCACTAACAAGAAACTTTCACTGTAACACTTCATTTTTAAGTTGCAGGATGTCTTTCTGCAAAGCTAACCTGCCTCTTCCTTTACTCACTTTAGTAAGTAGCCAACAGACTCGGAATCTTTGCATAAGAAATCTGTTTAGGACTGCGATGTTGAGTCACCTTATTTCATATTCTGAAACCTTTTGTAAATGTGTGAAATAATCACTTGTTTCCTACTGATAGGTAGTGAGTGTTGATTTCATGTTCATAATGAACTTTACTTGCTGTTCTTAGCATCCAATCTTAACAAATTCAATTGTTTGAAAAAGCCCTCCTCCAACGCACCTCCCAAAAAGAGCTTGATTTAGGTAACCTTTCAGGCATTTCAGTATTTGCCTGCAATGGTCAGCTAGTGCTCCAGGGAACGTATTTTTTTCTTTACAGTCTGTGGAGTGTGACTTTTGGAGCAGATCTTATAATTACTTATAATCTGGTAGATTTTAGTCTTCTGAATGTGCCCACCTTCTCTCCTTCAGTGAAATATATTAGCTTTATTTATTTATTAGAAGGAGAAAGCTTCCAACCCTAAGGAAACAGAGTTTGTTAGCTTTGTAAGAGGAATATTTTTAGTGCCCTGACCTTGCAGAATATATGAAGTCAGCATATTTTACCATTAAATGAATCTCCTTCCCAGGTTCTCAGAGGCTAATGGTTTAAAAATACAGGTAGCTGCATGACTAGCACCTCTTTCTTCCCATCTTGATCTTGCAAGATCTGGAGATAGTGGCATCTTAGTTACAACAGCAGCATGAATTAAGTTATTACTAGCATAAGAACTGTTAAACCAATACAGCCTTCTGACACACTGCCTTTACTTTAGAGTTACTGCTTGTAGGAACATTTTGGTTATAGAGCAGGCCTAAAATACAACTAAAGAATTACTCAGTTTTGATATGTTGGCATAATTTTAAAACTCATGTGCCTGAGGCAAGCAGAGTTTTCAAAGATCATGATCTCCTCCATTTCCTCTGTGTTCCATGAAGAAAGAACAATTTTAAAACAAAGTAGTTTATTCAAATTGACATAGGTGCTGAAATTTGTGGGATCTATTGATTTTCCTTCGGGAATTCAGATGTCCCTTCCTTCTCAGGGACTGCTGCTAGAGACAAGTGGTGCTCTGCTCACTAGTTGTGCTGCCTGTTCTGCAGTGGAACAGGCAGGTATCATGAGGGAAGAAGTGACAGAAAAGATATGTGACAGGACAAAAAACTGGGAGCAGTCTGGGTTCGGCTCCTATATTCACCAAACCATATCCCTTCACACCCCTTCTTCTGCATAGGGACCTGGAAAAGAAATGAGGGAGTAATATACTAGCTGGAGTAAGTACAGGTATGGAAATGGACAAAAAGAAACAGGTGTTTCTAAAGATGACTCCACTGTGTTTAGTGCCAGAAGGAGAGGAACCAGAACAAGGAGAAAGAAGTACTGACAAGGGGAACAAAATGGGAGATACAGAACAGGAGGTCGGGAATTCCTAAAAGGAACTGAAGACAGAACACAGCTGAGCAACACAGAGGTAGAAATTTTAAGAAATTAAGGGAAAAGATGTAGGAGAAATAAATAGAAGAGATAAAAATACCAAAACATATATCCACACTGCTGAATTTACTGAAGTTAATGCATTTTTGCTTCTCCCTTTTACTGTTGTTCCCTAAAAATTACTAGTGTTTTGGGGGGCTCACTATGTAGTGTTTCATGCATCCTGAGAGCAGATCTTGGTTTTTTACAGATTTCTGAACTTTAGTGCTGTGAAGACTTGAGTCTGCTTGGATGTGTCAAACCAAACATGAGAATGACTTTGGAAATACGGATCTGTACTGCTAGGATTTTGAATAAAGTTCTGCCCAAATATGGAGCTATTTCCTCTTTGTTGTTTTATTCATGTCCTCATACTGCTTTTTAATGTGATGTTTTAAGTAGCTAAATCTGAACTATATTTCAGCCAGTGAGGAAGATGCCACAGTCTGAAGATTACGAAATGTTCTTGTTGACAAAAGTGCAACTGTGAAACTTGACATTTTCAGTCTTCTCTGTTGCAAAGGGATTCTAAGTTACAGCAGAAGATTGTAATTAAAGAGAGGCATTATAAAGTTTAGACTGAATTCATCCATTAAACAGAGCATTTCAGAAGGCAAGAGTGTGTGATCTGGTATCTAGCCTGATTTAATGAAAGTTTAACACAAATAAGCCTCTCTCTATATAAGCTCTGTCACAGTATCAAAGAACCAGAGGCAGCATGAAACCTGAAAAAACTTGCCACTTACTTTCACTCTTAAACCATTAATACAATGAGGTAACACCAAATGATCATTAGTTTGTTTTGTATTATCACACCACTTACGAAACAAATGTGGATCCTTCTGGGTAGGTACTGTGTAAAATCAGAATAAAACAGTTTGAAAAGTCATGGATGATTGGAGGGTGTATCAGAGACAAGAGTGGCCTTTGTAGCCCCATAATAGCTTCAGTGCTTTGGTAGCAAGTGAGAGGCTGAAAGCCCTCTCCAGCAAAGCATCTGAGCTGGCAAAGCCCAAGCCACGCAGGAGGAAGTGAAGAGTGATTGTAATTGGAGACTCCCTTCTGTCGGAGATGGAAGCTCACATTTGTTACCCCAACATGCTGTCTGAGGAGGTATATTGTGCGATAGATCTGGGATGATGTGGAGAGCACACTGAGCCTTGTCTAGGCCTCAGACTTTTACTCCTTGCTCCTCCACATGGTCACTGATGATGCTCCCAGTGGGGACATGAAGTGTATCAAGTATGATTACATTGCTGTAGGGTGAGTCAAAGACATAGGTGCCTAGGTGGTTTCTCCTCAATCCTAATGGTGAAGATACAGGGCTGGAGGAATGGATGGATGGATCCTGTAGCTCAACTATTGTTTGCACAGCTGGTACTGAAATGGGGAGGTGTTTTTTATGACTATGGGATGTCTTCTCTATGAGGACTAAAAACTGATAGAAAGAGATGAGATTCACCTTAGCAAGTGGAGCAAAAGCTGTATTTGTACCATATGTAGAAGGATCCATGATTGCTTCCTAAGTGCTGTGGCAGCACAACATATATGGAGCAGTGGTCATTGCCTAGTCTACCTGGGGAGGAGAACTGTGAGTAGAAGTGACAGGGGAGGGAGATGACAAACAATGATCAAGTGGTAGACCTTGTGGACTAGGTTGGCAGGCATGATATTTCCTGTCTTTATGTTTAACAGTCCATCTTAATGATTAGTCTTTGCAGTATTTCTAGAATGATTGCAACACAGTCCCAAATTAATAATACTTAGCACTTATCCTACAGTCTCCATTCCCAGAATTATTCCCAGACAACTCTCCAGCATGTTTGTGGTATAAATAAGTGTTAGTGACTTTCTAAAGGAGGGAATCTGGGAAAATTCCAGTGAATTTTAGATTACAATGAAAAAAATAACTAAGATGGCTGGGTAATTTAAAATTAAGGAGCTCCTTATTCTCAACTATACCTCAGATTGATAATTCACGTCTTTCCTAAGGTGTGTGTGGTGGGCTGACCTTGGCTGGACACCATGTACCCACTAAGGCCACTCTATCACAGCCTGCTTCAGGCATCCATCTGCTCCAGCATGGGGTCCTCCAGGAGCTGCATATGGATCTCTGCTCCCCCATGGACCTCCCTGGGCTGCAGGGGCACAGCTGCCTCACCACAGTCTGCATCACGGGCTGCAGGGGAATCTCTGCCTCTGCACCTGGAGCACCTCCTGCCCCTCCTTCTGCACTGACCTTGGGGTTTGCAGGGCTGTTGCTCTCACATATTCTCACTCCTATCTTCTCTGGCAGCAGTTGTTTTTGTGCATTAACTTTTTTTCCTTCTTAAATTTGTTATCCCAGAGGTGCTACAACCATTGCTGAAGAGCTCAGCCTTGGCCAGCAGTGGGTCCTTCTAAAAGCCTACTGGCACTGACTGTGTTAGAAGCCACCCCTGTAGTCAACTTCCTGCTATCAAAACCTTGCCTAAGAGGTGGAGATGGTGTCTGTTTCTGGTGCTCTCAGTTTCTCAGGAAGTATCTAAACTGCACTGAATTTGTTAAAAAGGAGGTCTGACAACTTTGTGAAGGTAGACTTTGTTCTCCTTTGTTTTTTTTACAATTATCTGTGTGTGAAACTGGATGGTTGTTCTTTGATTGTCTGCAACTCTACTCTGACATTAAAAGTTCATTTTTATTTTTGTATAAGTGAGAAGGGAGAAAAAAATCCAAACCAAAACAACCTGTCAACTGGCTCCAAGCCCAACTCTTTTCATCATTTCCATTTGACTTCTAAATGGAAAAAGTTATTGGCACTGAAAACTGTACCTGAGGCACTGGAGGTGTAGCTACTTTTGGAAACATTATTCTCACTTTTTAGATGCAAATTTGAGCATGAATTACACAAAAATGTTTGAGAAACACTGAGGTTTCAGATAGGGGCTTTGATTATGCTTGTTGTATCTTGCTTCTGTTCCTTGCTTCATTTTTATCCCACTTCGATCTCCTTGCTTTGTCATTCTTTTTCATGTTTTTCCTGTTTTAAAGTTTTTCAAATGAAAAGACTTTCTGGTTCTATCCCGGATTCCTGCACTAGCTCAGTTTTGCTGAATCTCATTTGCTCCTTTTCTCCTTATACCTTTCTATTCAACCTTGTACAACAGAGAAATGCCTGCTAGAAATTTTCTACTGAATATATTACTTCAATTACGAGGCTTAGGTAATTTATACTTACTCTGATGTATTCATGTTTATGACTTTTACATGTGTCTCATCTTTCAGTTGAATAAAACAAAGCAATTTGTTTAAATATAACATTGCATAATATTACACTTATGTTATTAATATGACATATTTATAATATTTCATTAATTAAGGTGTTGGTTAATTTAAATTATCATAGTGACTTTTTACCGTCTAACTGTTCAGCTCACCTCTTCTCTTTTTTAGTTTTATTATTTCATTGTCAAACTAAGCACTACTGTTTTGAAAGACAATTGTTATCACTGCTTATATAATCATACCTAATTTTATCATTGCATGTGTTCATACCAGTGTTCAAACACTTACATTTTTCAAAGGCTACATCTATATTATTAAGTAATGAAGCACAATAGGAGGAGGTCAAGTTATTAAAGCAATTGGTATTGAGACATTCATAACTAGATTGTATGTGGTTTAGGAAATTTACTTCAAATTAGGGCTAGTTTTGTCTCCTGGACTGAAGCATAACTTCAATGCTTGAGGTCCAAAGATGTTTGAAGAGAAGTTTCACAAAAAATCCTTGCCCTCTGGCCCGGGGGATGCTGGCTGGGTAAAATGAGAGCATCAGTGCTAGTTGCACATCAGTGCCCCTGACACTGTGGCTCTGTAAGATGCAGTCCAGTGCTTAAAACTACTAATGAAGATTGAAAGTAATGATAACTGCTAACCAATAGTACCCACATGTGTGTCCAAGTGTCTCAAGATCATGTGGGCTTGGTAGGAACATTTTCTGCCCTGATTTTGGCTCTGGTCTACGCTGGTGAACAACAAAGCTGTGTGCTCCGGTGGAAGGTTGAAGGGTGTGCTGGAGAAGATCCTCCATTCACAGTGTGCACGGCACATTTGTTCATGCCTGTGCCTTGACCTGGAAATGTCAGCTTCACATAGTTTTAATCCAGTCCTGCTCACAGCCACAAGCGGAACTGTAGTCTGGCAGAATATTTTAACATTACATTTGCTGCATGTGCAGTAATGTGGGTTTGTCTGCCCAGAAGCTTTTCATTCAAACAAGACAGGCATCAACTTTCAACTGATTCTTTTATCTCTGGTCATACTTCAGAATTTTAAATTTCCAAGCAGAAAGATCATAATCCTGAACATGAAACAGTAAGTAATCAAATTACAGGCATTGAAACTTTATGCTGAAATACAGTGTGCAATTTATACAAAACAGAACTTTTATCACTCTATTTCATACAGGATTTAGGTTCCTACTTGCAAAAACTTGCATTGAAACCATGGGGACTATTTATGAAGAAGAGACTTCAAAGTAATTCCTAGTGTCATTTTGGTACCAGATAACATCCTGCTACTCTTTGAAGCTGATCACATTTTCTTAGGATGAAAAACTCCACAAGGTTTCCCTGGTTGACAGAATGTCTGGATTGATAGCTGTGTCTGAAAACACAACCATGTGTTGCAGTACCTTTTAAACTGCATTCGTAAGACAGTTGACAAATAACTTCAAAGACTTTTCTAGGCTTAAATATTCCTGAAGTCAGACAAAAAAGGAGTAAGTCAGAGTAGAAGAGGGAGCCAGTTAGGAAGCTCTGGGTGAAAACATTTACTGCTGTTAGAAATGGAAAATATTTAACCTTCAAGTAAGTAAATTTTTTTTTTTTTTAATTTTGCAACAGTTTCATTACTAACAGACAGCATTTTATTTTAAATTCCTGATTACCAGCAATATGAGAACTTACTGTGGTTTCCACAGAACAGTTAAAGCACAGTTCTCCAAGTTGTGTATACAGTGCCAAGAAGTCTGTGTGGTACTCAGTCCATGGGGCTATCTCCTGGGCTGGTTTGTCTCCAAAGCAGACAAAACCAGATGTGTTCCCTATGGAAGGTCTTCAGGCATCTGGCAATGCTACTCAGCCTTCATCATGTTGTACTTCTCAGTGATGTCAGTGGAGTTTTTCCTGAATCAGAGTGAAAAAAACTGCTTGACAAACCCTACCAGTACAGAGTAGCTGATGTGATTGTGCCACAGATGTGCTGTGTGTTCTGGCAGAAATGAGGCAAACTGGAGCTGATGTGTGTTACTGCCCGGCTGGTACTTATTCTCTAGAAGAGAAATGAGGCATTGAAAAGGCAAGAGAAACTCCTCACCTACACATAGATCTGAGGACACCTAACTTCTAACCCTGGTCCTGGCAGTGAGGTCAGTCTACAGCAACACATCACATCTGTCTTTTAAGCTTACTACACCAAAATTTCTGTGAGGCTTCTAGGCAAAGGCACATCTATCATCACTTTCAGTAGAGACCATGATGAATATCTTATTAAAATATATTTCTGCTATTTCCCATATTGTGAGGGGTTTAAAGACAGCAGCAACAGAACAGTCAGATCTGCAATTTGTGAAAATTTTAATATATGACAGAAATACAGGTTTCATCATGTTCTGCATATAAATTCTATAAAGATTTTTGAACTAGTGGACTACATCCAACATGTATATAAATGAGGCAGATGTAACATGAAAATTAACTTCAGGTGACTATATTACTCATAGAAACCTTCTAGGCTACTGTACTCTCTTGAATTGATATAATTCTTATTTGTCATAATAAATCAAATAGGAATTATTATAATACTGGATATTATTGCTGTATATACAGTCACAATTCAGTGTGGATTTCAGTAGTAGCTTTATTTCATATGCAGTATAGCACTTTAATAGCTTTCTCTCATATGCAGTATAGAGCTTTAGCTGATGTTGTACTGAGGAATATGGAAAGCCTTGTTTTGATCTCATACTAAATAATTCATCAGATTTGTTTCTGTATGACAATAGTCTTAATACGGATGCTGCTGCAGTGCAGTGGAACATCACACTGAATTTTCACTGTGAGACTGCAAAAAATCAGAAGTGTCTCAGCAAGTTTTGCTATGTATCCTCATAAGGAAAGCATAGGCTTTTTTCTTTCAAATTTGCCACTACTTGGCTTATAAAGATTTCCATGTTAACTTAGCCTGAAACATTAATGCTAACATTATTATTGACTTAGTATATACAGGATCAGGCCTTGCATCATCAATGTAACTGTTTAGCCTCTGGGTTAGCAGCAAATCTTGAAGCAATGGAAATGAAAACATGACTAGACAAAGACTCCTCCAAAGTCGCTTATCAGTGCTGAAAGTTCCTGAAAGAAAATAAGAACTGTCATTGCAACTCATATGATCAAATTTATTGAGTGAATCAGAATTCCACAGAAGTCAATTTAGCTCTCCTGCTCACTTTTATGAGTCCCAGATTTCTCACACAATCTGCAAAAATGTCAGAATACATGAAATTACTAACAGAAGAGTTTTCAGACCACTTTGAATCTTTAATTAAGGCAGACTGGGGACTATGTTCCTTTTAGGTAACGTTCTTTGTATTGGATGTGCTTTGTATTGAATCTAGGTACAGCTCAAGGCCTCAAAGGATTTTACTCTCCCTTAGCATTGTATTTCTGTATTTGTTTGCAGTTTTCTACTGTGGTAAAGTAACTTCCCTATATTCCCATTTTGTGACTAAAATAAGTGTTATTTGTCAAGACAGGTGCTATGTCTATGGCACTAAGACTTTCTTTGGCTATCTCACTGTTTTGCAGAAATTACTAGTTTGTAAAGCAGGTTTGACATCTTGGCTCGTACAACTTCAAAGAGGCCTTAATAAACTTGGACTGAGCCAACAGACCTTGAGAAGTCTGGCAAGTAGAAAGAGCAAGTTCTGCATGTGGAGTAGAAAACTCCCATCACTGGTACAGGCAGAGAACTGGCTGGCTGATAAACAATCATGCTGGAAATTACCTGGGGGCTACACGAACATTGAGCTGAATGTGAGCTGAGGGGACCCACAATGGAGCAGCGTAAGAGTGTGAGGAGCCCTCCCACTGAAGAGGAAGGAGAGGCAGAGAAAACGTGATGAACTGACTGCAGCTCGCATTCCTCATATCCCTGTGCCGCTGGCCGGGGAGGGGGTAGAGAAAGCGTGAGTCAAGTTCAGCTCAGGAAAAAAGGAGGGGTGGAAGGGAAGGTGGTTTTCAGTTTTGGTTTAATCTCTCATCATATCATTCTGATTTGATTGGCAACAAATTTATTTCCCTAAGTCGGGTCTGTTTTGCCCGTGACAGTAATTGCAGAGTGATCTCTCCCTGTCCATACCTCGACCCACGAACCTTTAGCTGTACTTTCTCTCCCCTGCCCAGATGACGAGTGCAGTGATACAGAGGCTGCGATAATCCCCCGGCATCCAGCCATGGCCAACCCACCACAGGTCCCAGGGTGCGGCTGCCCTGAGACCCCTGGTGAACATCCCCACGGCCCTTCCCCTGCGTGCCCGGGTCCGGACCCCCTCCCGACTGCGGGGACACGAATTCCCTCGGCAGCCGCGAGCAGGGGGCGGGAACCGCTGGCCGCTGTCGCCGCCCTTTGACCG
>VXBX01005327.1:579070-621380 GCA_013400415.1 Scytalopus superciliaris
CTCTTCCACCACCGCGACCTGGCGCGGCACGGCCCCGGGGGGCTGCCCCGCGGGTCCCCGCCGCGGCCCCCGCGCCAGCGATGGGTCTGGATGAACTTCGAGTCGCCCTCGCACTCGCCCGGCCTGCGGGGGCTGTCCGGGCTCTTTAACTGGACCATGTCCTACCGCCGCGACTCCGACGTGTTCGTGCCCTACGGGTACCTGTACGCCCCGCCGGCGCCCCGGCCCTTCGTGCTGCCCCGCAAGACGCGGCTGGTGGCCTGGGTGATCAGCAACTGGAACGAGGAGCACGCCCGGGTGCGCTACTACCGCCAGCTGAAGGAGCACCTGCCCATCGACGTGTACGGGGCGCGGGGCATGGCGCTGGCCGAAGGCGGCGTGGTGGAGACCGTCTCAGCCTACAAGTTCTACCTGGCCTTCGAGAACTCCCAGCACACCGACTACATCACCGAGAAGCTCTGGAGGAACGCCTTCTGCGCCAGCGCCGTGCCCGTCGTCCTCGGACCGCGCAGGGCCAACTACGAGCGCTTCATCCCCCACGACTCCTTCATCCACGTTGACGACTTCTCCAGCCCCCGGCTGCTGGCCGCCTACCTGAAATTCCTCGACAAAAACAAACCCAGCTACAGGCGGTACTTTGCCTGGAGGAAGAAGTACGAAGTCCACGTCACCTCGTTCTGGGACGAGCATTTCTGCAAGGTCTGCGAGGCCGTGAGAGCAGCCGGGAATCAAATCAAGACTGTACAAAATCTGGCCACCTGGTTTGAAAGCTGATGTTCCCGGCTGGCGAGGCGTGCCCGAACAGCCTGGGCCAGCGTCGGGGTGTAGGGAAGGATGGATCTCTCAGAGATCATTAGCCAAGGCAGTGCACAGGCGGCTGTCATCAGTGAGGGAGGCATACAGATACGGTAAAACGAGCTGTGAAAAGCCTACAAAAGGGAGACTTTTATTAAAGGGAAAATTACGAAAGTACAAAGAAACGTCGTGCCAGATGATTCTTAAAGAATGAAGTTACATTTCCAAAAGTCATACAGACCTGAAACTTTTAAAGTTCTGCACAGCTCAACATAAATTTCTGATGCCGAGTTCTTCAGCTGTACAGCTGAAACCAATTTTGTCGGCTGTGACAACTTCCTGGACTGAGAAACTTTCCTCTGCTTACAGGGGATAGTGATCAGTGCTGGCTTTCTGTACTCCTAAGACAAAAGTGAATGTTTTAAACTGATTGTTATGTGTGTGAAAGCTATTCGCAGACAAATTCTGAGCCGCAAGTTTTGAATGTAAGAATGTAACGATGCAGGAGCACCTTTTAACAGTGTTTGAAACTGCAGCAGCCAGCTAATAATGCTTTGAACCAAATAATTGCTCCATTTAGGAAAAAGTGTGTGGAGGGTACTGGAGCTGAGTGGACAAACAGCTCAGATGATGTAAAGTATTTCTTCCACTGCCTACTGAAACCATGGGCACGTTTATCCTGTAAGAAAGTAGAGTAGAACTCTGCAGGAAAAGACAGACCGTAGGAAAAAAAACTTTGGAACATTTCCACCATCCCTTTATTCAGGAATTAGAAAATGTTTACAGGAATCTGCATGTTTTTCTCTGCAAAATCATTGCCATACAGACAATGCAGGGAAAGACTCAGAATGGCAGGGGTTTTGTTACTATATTTAATATGTATACAGAAAGGCTAACTTATTTCTCTAGAATCAATAGACAGTGCTGTTGTGTAGAAACTGTTTAGTTTTATGGCACACATTTCTAAAAATTCTTCTGGGTGATGGACTACTCAGAATGCTGCTTTGCTGTTTGTAAAATAGTAATTACCAAAAAACCTCCAAAAACTCCCAAATATCTCTCTTTCGAAATGAAAATCACTGTAGAGAATAAGATCTAGACTTTTGGTAAAATACAGATTGTCTGAGGAAATAATATAATTTTTTTTTTCCCTTTGGTTTTGTGGGTTGTTTTCTTGCTTAGTTTTTAAATCAATAAATAAGGTCTTAAGGTAGAACTTCTCTCAGTGCCTGTCGGGACCATGTACATTAGTTATTCCCTTTTAGACTGACATTTTGCCGGAGTCATCCCAGTAGTTGGTGTGTGGTTACTTTTCAGTTACATGTAACTTTGCTCAGTGAACTCCAAAAGAAACTTCAGTTACAATCACGAATCCTTAAGAAGCTGAGCCCTTCATGTCCTTTCCACCTATAAGGTTTGGTGGCAAAAACAGGGTCCTGCCCAAACGATTTCAGGTATCAATCCGTGGAGTTCCTCAGAGACTTCATTTTGAGTGAAATCATGGGCACAAAACAGGTGGAGAAAGAAGAAAGTCAATTGCAAATAAGAGATGGGCATCAGAACAGGCAGGTTTACTGGCATTTGTGAGTCATATTCAGGTTAGAAAGGGATTAGATTTGACTTAAGCAGTATGGGATGTCGGGTAAGTGCTTTTAAGATTTATGAGCCTCCCGTAATGTATTTTAAATTAGATGTTCCCCATGATTAGATACGCATAGAACCAAGGATTAGTGGGAAAAGGACTAATAATAATAATAATGAAGTTCATTAATAATTTGCACAGGTTTTCCAGATCAGATCTCACAGGTTTCTGTGTTTATTCCTTTCTGCTTTTGTGCAAGGAAGGATGGCTGAAAGTACTTAATGGAGCTTTCTGTTGCTAATGCCAGAATTGCTGTAGAATACCTATTGGGAGAGGCAAGAAGACAGTCTACACAATGTGGAGTGCAGTAGGAATGGTACCTAATGCTGCACTTTCACTTCAACAGGTATAAAGTGATTGTTTAAAGTAAAAGCCTGTTCTTCACGGCATGCTCATCTATTTCTCTGCCAATGGTTACTACTCCCATGACACTGGTTTTGATGTTTTTAAAAGATGATGTAAGTATAGCATTAACAGCAATAGCTAAGTGTCAGGATAATAGACTCTTTCTTCCTTTGAATGTATAATTATTTTTTTCTGTGCAGTTTTTAATCACAGTTCATATAAATGTATACAAAAACCTGATCTCAAAAGTGGTGAACTAGTGTTTAAGATTGCATTACTTTTTATCAGTCTCCTGAAAATAGTGCATTTTTTTTTTCAGTCCTACTGATTTTTTTAGTGTTTTCTGAAAGTTTCCAGGTACACAGTTCTGTGTAATCATTAGTAATGCCACAAGTATAAGATCAGGCCACAGGAGCATGGAAATTTCCAGAGATCACAGATGTTAATTGTTTTTCTCAGCCTCTCTATGAAAAGCAGCTGAAATCTTTGAGCTTTATAAAATTCAGAAAAGAGCTATGTAACAATTAATGTATCACATTTGAATAAGGTGATCACAATTACACAGTATTTGCAAGGTATGAATTGAGAATTTTCAAGAATTTTATAGTGAAAACAGCAGTTTTTTAGTAATTACTGCAGAGCACTTGTGCTACAAGAAGAGAAGCCTTTCCTACTGGTGCCATCATCCTTACATGAGTGTTGCACACTTTTCCCTTTACATTTGAGAGGAAACGCAGCCCAGGCCTACAGCTGCTGAAGTCAGTATTATAATATCTCAAAATCTCTGGGTTTTGGCTCATCCCCTCCACTGGCTAGTGGTCTACTATTACAGGCTAAGGAATGGCTTTTGTAATTCATGTTGTTGAGCTCCAGTTCAACGATAAATAGAAAGTTTGCCTGAGCAAGTTGGACAATAGATCAGGTACCAGACTCCACAGGACACTGCAGATGATGTATACAATCCATCTGTAAAAGTTAAGCAAGGTTATTTTCTGGTTTAAGTAGAAAAGTATTTTTGAATATCTTTTGAAAAAGTGTTTTATTCCATGCCTTAAAATATTACAGTGAAGGGAGAGAAAGGAAGATTGTTATCTTCTGGGTCTCACAAGGAAAAGAAATAGCATTACTTTTTGATTATTATGTAGATGGAGTAGAGAATTATGTGATCCTTCAAGCTGCATATTGTATCTCAGGGAATTTTATACTGTAAGATGTCTTGATCTTCACAGAATGAAGTAACTTTGTATTAATGATATAGATTTACATTGAATAAAATTAAAGAAAGGAAGTAGTGCAAAATGACCCTATTTTTTATTTGTCTGCTGTGTTATGAAAGCTGTGGAAAATTGCTTTTTAAGGAGAATAGATGTCTTTTCATCAATAAAAGTGACTGTTCTCAAAGTAGTCAGACCATTTGAGGTTAGTCATGAAACCTGGTTGTGCCAGGAGAAAAATATTTTCATAGGAGAGGTTGTGCTGAGTTATTTTCCATATGAAAAGGAGCATTTATTGAAGTTGAGTGTCCGTTGGAAAAATTTTAAACCTTTTAAACAAAGTCAGAAAACTTTCTTCTCTCCCTACAGAGAGTTTGAATGCGGTTAGATTCTTACATACACACTACCCCACACCGCCCCTTAAATGTCAAAATGAGACTATATTTATTTTTGTGTTCATCATGTAGTGCTACAGCTACCTTTTCAGCAGCAGCTTTTTTTTGTGGTTGTTCATCATTGTCTTCAACTGTGCAACAAAAGACCAGGGACCCTGAGCTGATTGTGGTACCTGTGATGGTTTACCTCGCACTTCATGCATCTTCTGTGTTGCTCGGTGAACAGTATGGAGTAATTTCAACATTTCCGAAACTTCCTGCCCATCCAGGATAGGGCCGGTGCTACAGTCCTCACTTTTTTTCCCTTAAGGGATTGATGTTGCATCACCATCACATTTAACTTTTGTAAGCAGAGCTTAAACTAACTGCTTGCTTACTCCTGCCTGACAGGGAAAACATTTTTTATTGCTCATTTTCCAGGTGTGACTGAACACTGGGTTGGGGAAACTGGTGTAAATATTTTTCTGCCAAACATTGGGTACGGTTTGTTCAAGTTTGTTTGGTGACTCTTATGTGAGTTATGCCTGATTAAACTCACTAACACGGCTCTCTATCCAACAGTCTTATAAAATGGTGTTTGTTTTAAGAGGGTAATAGCCCTTTGTGAGGAGCATAGAGCTGACATTCTAAAACCTGTTGACGAGAACACGATTTAATGTGGATTTAAGTGGTATTTAACTAAAAATAAATCAGGATCCAAGTATAAGAGCTAGTTTCTTTCTTAATCAGTAAAAAAAAGTGATTGAGTAACTTGGGTGTCACTTGTAACCAGCTCAGTTTATGTAACCAATTCAGCTTAATAATTTGTATAATTCTGTATTTTCTTCTGTATGGTCATTTTAAAAACAATACTTGAGGCCAGAGTGTCTATGTCTTCTCTACGTTGTGCAGATGTTTTGCTTTATGGTCTTGAACTAAATTACTTAAGCCTAAATTTCACACAGTGGCAGCTGTTCCTGAGAGTCTCACCCCAGAATATCTGAGATGAACAAGCAAAGCCTGTTTTTTAGGAGTACTTTGAGATTTGCAGGAATTTTGCACTGCCAGTGGTAAGGTACTCAGTGTGTTCAGGAAGCCCATTTTAATTGAAAATTATTTTCTTAAGGAGTACATACTTTTCTGAAATCCTTCAGTGATTTTAGGACCTTAGAACTGAATGGGTTTTTGCAACAGAGTTAAAATTGGACTTTATTTTAGTATCACTCAATATTTTAATAATATTCTTTTAATAACTATGAAAAGATTATCCTAAATTTGTAACTTTAATTTTTCTCTATTTATTAAACCATCTTCTGAAGTAAATCAGCCCATGGGTTGCCTGTATGCATTATGGGAGAAAATTCTGCATTTGCATCCTTGAATTTGCCACTGATGTAGAAGATGTTGTAGGTATTCTGGATTATGAGAAGCTCAGTCCAGGAAGACACAGAGCACTAGTAATGCCCAAACTGTGGCATGCCATGGCTCTGAGATCCTGATCACATGAGTGCCCATGACTGGAAATTGGCCATCTTGTTTTTGAGCAGAAGGTAGAAAGATGATTGTAAATAGAAAGCATAGATTATCGGATTGTGAATATATTTCAGTGCTTTCATAATGCTGCCAAATAACTTTGAGCAGTATTAAAGATGATTGATTTATTTGAAGCAAGCACAAAAGGACTACATGAAATACAGAAAAATAATTGTCCTGAAGGCAAAGTTGGATTTAAAATGGAAAAATGATACTAAAATTATATTAAAAAAAAGTCACACAATTGCAGGAAAGCATAGATAGATGCTTTAAATTGTTAATTGGGAACAAGCAAAAATAATTTTCTTGGAAATGCTGACTCTAGCCTCATTTAAAACTGGAGAGCATAGGTTCAGAGTCATGCTTGTGCTCATGCTTATATCTATTTCTGAATAGGAATGGCCCCCTGAAATTACAGCAGAGCTCTGAACATTTTTATTTTCCTTCCAGTCCCAAACCTACATTTTGCTTGACTTACTGCTAGTTTCCCTTCTTTCCCATTCACATGGAAGTGCACAGACCTGTGGCTTTGATGGCTTCTCCCTTTGGAGAAGCAGAGCTAAGAAGAGAAAAGTTAATATATAGATGTTTGCTGAGAATTTTGGTTGTACTTTGCAAGCATCCTGAGGTAAATGCAAGTAAGAGGCTGAATACAAACCAGAGAAACATGTTTTATGGCAGTATCTTGTTGGAGACCCCAGCCTGGAATGAAACATCTCATTATATTTTATGGCTGAGACTTTATGCTGTGGGTTTTCTATTTAGTGGTGAAGATTACTATCTTCACCCAAACAGTCCTACTGCTGTATTATCCGTATTATCTCAGCAAATAGTCCATCTGCTACATTATCTCAGAATCACAGAATCATAGACATGGTCTGTGAACACAGAGACTTTATTCAGTATGTCTGTGCAGTGGAAAAATGTGTTAGGTTAATTAGAGCAGACTTTGTCCTGAGCTCAGGCTCTGAGAAAGCATATTAACAAAAATTATTAATGAAAAAAACCAGGTTCACTGCCTTGTCTGTTACAGTATCTGTGGTGAGGATGGGTTTTTGTACTCTGTGCAATTCAGTAATTTCTGTTTCAACTAATGAGGCAGTTATTAAAGCGAGGAGTAAGCCACAGGAGGTATTCAGTTCTTTGTAAACAATTTTTTATGGGACTGCTGACACAGAGGAGAGGAAATCTGACCTCCTGCTCAGAGTCAAGGGGTGAGGAAGACTTATGTTCTTATTGTAGCTCTGCTTCATGGTGGGTTGCAGATCACTGAGAAGCAATAGTAGGATACCATGATCAACTGGTTTGTCAGAAATGGTTCAAAATACAATGCACACACAAAAATTGCTCTCTTACCCCTTTTCAGTTGCTGGCAAATCCCACTGAGCCCCTGCAGCAATTTTGTACAGGGCTTTGGGGGTGTAACCCAAGGCTGCTCTCTACCTGGCAGCAGCACTGGGACAGGTGGGACGGTGTGATGGGAGGATCCTGGGTCACATTTCTGTCCATGCAGTAAACAGGCAGATGCTGAAGGCATAGAATAAAAGAATATCCTCAAATGGAAGGGATCCACAAGGATCATCAAAGTCCATCTCCTGATCCTGCACTGGACAGCCCAAGAATCACACCATGTGTCTGAGGGGGTAGTCCCTATGCTCCATGAACTCTGTCAGGCTTGGTGCTGTGACCACTTCCCTGGGGAGCCTGTGCCAGTGCCCAACCACCCTCTGGGTGAAGAACCTTTTTCTAATATCCAACCTAAACCTTCCCTGACACAACTTCAGGCCTTTCCTTCTGGTCCTGTCACTGGTTACCACAGAGAAGAGATCAGTGCCTGTCTCTCTGCTTCTCTTCACGAGGAAGTTGTAACTGCAGTGAGGTCTCCCCTCAGTCTCCTCTTCTCCAGGCTGAACAGACCAAGTGCCCTCAGCTGCTCCTCATACAGCTTCCCCTCCAGGCCCTTCACCATCTTCATTGCCCTCCTTTGGACACTTCCTAATAGCTTTATATCTTGAGGCATCTTTGGTTGCTTCTACACCACTGGCTTAGGTCATTCTGGAGCAGCCCTCAAAGCACCATCACTGCAGGTAGTATGAATGAGTGGCAGATGTGCGCTTGACTCTGTGTATGGGACAGAGAAGATAAACAAATGCCACCAAAGTGTGGGCTTTTTTTCTCTGAAGTTACTGAAGTACTTTAAACCCCATTGCCTAATGCATTTGAGAAATGCAAGGAACTTCACAATGGAACACAAGGGAGTCCCTTTTGCTCACAGGCACAGACTTTTCCACAGTCTCAGAATGTTCCCATGGCTAAAAGCTGCAGGAACAAGCCAGAAAGGCCCCATGAGCTTTTTCCCATGTGCAGCAGCTAAAGAGAGCAGAAGAAAGAAAGCACCTCATCAAGGCTGTAAAAGAAATGTGTTAGATGAAAAGTTGGCAGCAGTCTGTGGAGACTGACTGGCAGCTCTGATGACCTGAGCAGGGCAGGGGCTGGGTAAGGGTTCCTTTTGGATTTCACATCTGGGAGTAATTTTACCCTGAGCATAGAAGCAAATATGTGATCCACTCAGCCGCTGTGTTGAGTATCAGCAATAGGACCATCAGGGCATTGGGGAACGAATTAAGGTATATCACCAGTGTTTCAGAAGAAAGATGAATTTCACTCTTCCTTTTGCAGGTGCATGAGGCACAGAAGCATAGGCCACTTTTCTCACACTGGTTACTGACTTGTGACGTATTGGGGGGAAAATCCTCTTCCAAATGTTGTCTCAAGGGAAGAAATTATTTTAATCAACCTTTTTAAGCCAATCGTCTTAGAACTCGACAAGCTCTCAACAGCTGTCCAACCGGCTAATCTATGGACTCTTTAAACAGTTGTCTGCTGGCTGTGGGACAGCTAGATATGCTATTTAGGCGCTTGCATAGGCTTTTTACAGTTTTAAATGCTTGCTTTCTTCCTTTTGCTCTAGTGATTGATGTGTCTCCCTCTGCACTTACCTGTTACTTTTCTGCTGTGGGCCAGCTTCCACATCTTGATCTCATTTTCCTCTTGATGTATTGTTGGCCAGCTCAGCCACTTGGGCAGGTTAATGTGGTCTGGTGGGTTGTGATACTTAACAAAAAACAGGTACGTATGTTATTTTCTATTTTGGTGGCCTTTTGGAATTGTGGATAGTCAAGCTGAGAAGTCCAAGTCATTGGGAAGAGACAGAAAGTGAGATGAAGAACTGAATGAACTCCTTGGTTTAACCAAAATTAATCACACCCAAAGAACAGAGGAGCTGCATCCCTAAATGCCAAACTGAAGAAACTCTTCATATTTGCTCTGTAATGTTGCCCATGGCAGTAGCAGAAGTAGGGATAGAGAAATCTACATTTCTTTTTCTCTGAACACCAATTTCTCTACAAATGTAGGTTTGATCCTTGACTGCCTCAGATTATTCTCTCATCTCATGCTGTTTCCCATAACTTATTCACCTGCTTGATCCTGGTGAACTGCTAGGGGATCTGGACTGTTCTGTCCTGTGCCTGAGGCCATCTGCTTTCCTCTGGCAGATGCATAGGGCCTGGAGTGGGCAATGAGCTCTGTGTGGGCGTGCTGCTGGCTCAGATCTCATGCTCACATCTGCCTAGGGGATGCAGACACAGAGCTGACTGTACCATTCAGCTCCTGAGGCACCTGTTCCTCCCAGGTCTCCCTATGCCCCTGGATCTTGTAGCTTGTCCAAATACTTGAGCAGTGTTACTTGTGGGTACTGTGAATACAATAGCAGATCATATCTTGGCCCCACATCCTTAATCAAGCCCACAAGCCAAACCCACAGACTAGCACAGCTATCTCTAAGTACACCCTTTATGAGGCACCAGATACATCAGGGAGACACTATCACTTAGGCCATTTCCTGTTTGCTCATGAATAACCTCATTTATTTTGCAAATGCTAATTTAAGAGGGGTGAGTGTTACATCGTCCAAAGAGTAAGCAGTTTCCATTTTTTTCCCCCCCGATGTTAACTGCTGGAGTATGTGCCGGCTGCCAAAAAGTTCTGGCTGTTTGGGATATTGTTGAGCCACATGCTGTGTATATTGTTCTATCAACATCCATGTATTCCACGGATTTGCCAAGTCATTTTGGAGTATATAAGGTGTTATCAACTCTTGTGTAAATTCCTGCTTGTTATCAGTCTAGACCACAATATATGTTACTAAGCCAGTGATTTTGAGCAAGACTTTTTCTATGTCATGTCCATCTCTCTTGGTCTAGATCGGGACCTGTGTTTTAAATCATGCTGGAAGAGTGCAATTGCACTGGTGTACCATGCTCTGCTGCATGTCTCTGGCGTAGTCAAGCAGCTTTAATGCCACAAAAACACGTGCAAATGAGCAAACAAATAGAACCGATTTCGTCAGTTCAGATGAAACTGCCCATTAGGTTAAAGCTTACAAAGGAAGAGGATAATTTCAAGTGGTTTATCTGAAGTTACAGAAATAAAAGAAAGCTTTGGGCTTGGGAACTTGCTGTCTTGTGCTCAAGTGAGTCTGCTGTCACTTCCACTTAGAATTCTCAATTTGACCTTTTCAGCTTCAAGACAAACTGGATGAGAACCCATATGCTAAGGCAGGGCTGGCTTAACAAAATACAGGTGAGAGGTGGACATCAAATTTCATCATTACCCTATGAGTGCCCATTACTGGTCATCATTTTTCAGGCTGTAGGGCAGGTCCATCTCTGGTGAGGTTATGAGATTTTGTACTTGCAAGTTCATTTTTGCTACTTTTCATGTGAAACCAGAGATCCTAACCAATGCTTGTTTATTTTCAGTTTTCATGTGACACATGGGTGCATATATTGATTCCTTATGGCTTAGCTACAGGCTTCAGTTTGAAGCTTGTTATAAAAGAGTAACATGGATATAATTTCTAAATTTTACAAATCTGTGTTTGCTGCAAGATGGTTCAGCATCCAAAGATCCTGCAGGCAAAGCAGACTGCTATACCATTAAGGCTTGGACATTTCACTTGATACTGAAATTAAACCTGATTGGCACATATGTAGGAATCTGTGTTTAGAACAGAAGCATCTGCTTCTAGTCTTGTCTCTGTGCATTGCTACTGCATTCACCAGGGTATTCTCAGGAATACTGAAGTCCTCTCTTGGGCTTGCAATCTAGATAAACCTGTGCACATGTAAATGCTGAAGGAGTATGGCCTGGGTGACTGATAGGTGAGTAACAGAACAAGAACTATCTGTTTGGTTGTCCAAGCCTGAAACTGACCCAAGACATGACCACAAGGAAACTGACTTTGTTCTCACAGAGGGGTCTGACCATGTAGTGCCTCTTTGGTTCATCTTGTTTCTCACGGTGTTAACAGCACCTTAAAGCCTTCTATATTGATCCTTCTGAAATGCTGCTGCATCAAAGAAAAAGTATCCATTTGTTTCTGTGGTATCTCACCTGTCTGGTTTTACCAGAGCAGGATAGGAGACATCAGTGAGACAGTCTATTCTACTTAATTTCCAGGTTGCCAATCACCCGATTTTACAGGTACTTCTGCATTCTGCTAGCAGAAAGGAATTATCTCAGAAATATCTCAGGTTGTTTGGTTTATATGATGAAAACTCAGCATTAAAATTAAACTCAAGGAATGACTGGCTTTTGTGATAATGTTACTGAAATTTAACTGTGCTGCAGCCTCCATGAAGTCTGGTATAAAAAAAAGAGAGAGGTATCTGAGGGGTTCTGAGTCCTGTGACCATTCATGGCATCTTTTCTGACCTTGACTCTTAGGATCATATTCTAAATATTCTATGGTTCTGTATTCCTTTTTAAAGAGAGCCTCCTGTAAGAGGTAGTCCAGGAGGCAGAGGTATTTCCTAGGGGGATTGTGAGAAGTTTCCCCTCATTAATAAAGTGCTTTGAGATCTACAAAGAAAAAGCTGCCACAGTGATGTGAAGGAGCTGATGCTAGAGGCTAAAGGAGTGAATAAGTCAATAAGATGAAAAGTCTGATGTATTAAGGCAGCCTGGATCTGTCACGTGCTTCACTGGGATAAGTCACATGCTCCTTTGCTCAGCCAGGGTCTGGCTGGAATTGTGACTTCTGCCCTGTCCCCGTCCCCATCCCTGCATTTTGTTCTTGAGAGGAATGTTGTAGCACAACGGAGATGGAAATGTCTCCATCGTGCCAGTGCTTCTCTGTAAGCTTAACCAGGTTCAGTTAAAGGTGTCTATTCACCCTTGTCTCACCAAAGCACAAGGGAAATCTCTCTAGGGACTTTGTTGGTGTATCACCCTATGTGTAAGTGCTGTCTTTGTCTACGTGGCCACAGAAATTATCATGGGGAACACAGAAACAATACTGTTCCAATACCCGTCAGTGACCACACTGACGTGATGTTTGTTCTGGAAGCAGCAGAAAGTGAAATAAGGTCAAACTGTTCTTTCCATGGGCACTGTTTACATTGTATTAATGTAGCAATGTGTTTTTTTTATCCCTGGTGCTTTGCATCTCTTTTGATCTCTTTGATCGCACAAACAGAACAGGGTCTGCAAGAATTAATGGTGTGTTTTGTACCTTTGTTTGCAGTAAGCACAGCCTCACAGCCTGCATTTCAGATGGATCTTCAATATAAGAACCTTGGCTGTGTTGAGAAACAGGTAGCCCAGAATAAAAACACTAAAACCACTGTCTATTATTTTTCAGTGGAATGTCCTACAAAGGTCATGTGGCAAGGTGTTTTAGGTAAACTTTGAATCAGATGAAAAATGCAGTCAAAGTACTTAGCACCCTATATACAATATTGCAAGATTCTGTGCTGTAAAATAAGCTTTGTTCTGCCTTTAAAAGGCAGGTTTTCTTAAATAGCTGATTCTTAACAGGAGCAATATATGGATGGTGCTTTAAGCAGCCTGGTCTGTTGGAAGGTGTCTCTGCTCATGGCGTGGGGGTTGCAACTAGATGATTTTTAAGATCCCTTTCACCCCAAACCATTCTAGGATTCTATGACTATATATGTCAGCATAGGTTCTTAGCAAAATTTTAGGGATTTTTCCATCAAATTAATGAAGTGAAGAAGCTCAAAGTGCCAGAGAATCCTGTAGCCTTAAAGCAAAAGATAGGTTTCTATTCTTCACCACTTAAATACACATCTTTACTATTAAGATGATGTGTCAGTTGGTCATGTTTTGATTTTCAATGACCTGATGCTCTACTCATCATCTGCTACATTTCACTTGCCACCCTGGGGACACACACACTGGCGATGGGGAATGTGTTTGTTTCTGCACACAGCAAAGCATGTACAATCTTGGGGGCCATAGGGAAGAGGTGCTGCTGTATCAGAAGAGCAGCCATTGCCTCTTGGAGCAAACAGCAGTGATGATGGTGGCAGCCAGTGATGTCCATCCTTGGCCCGGCTACTGTGTATTTTGGGTAAAATGAAGTGATTTTCTTCAGCTTTGAAGATGGTGTTCCATATTCTCTTCAAAGGTTAATAGAAAACTAATTTGCTTTCATATGCATGCTATCCAGAGTAGAAACTCAAAATAATGGGCTAAAGCGAATGGAAGAAACATGACCTCCAAAGTAAACAACTTGACTTGATCCTCAGCCCACCTTTGGAGATAAAAGTGTCCTGAAGAAAAATTCATGTAACTAGCTAATGGAGCTCACTGCTGGCAATGTCCTTCTTGTATAGGAAGGGTGGGCTTCTAGTTCAAAAGCTACTATCAATTTTAAATAAGGCAAATTTGAGTAAGAAGAGTCACAGGCTCTTTGGTAGACCATGCCAGGTTCCAAAGACTGTTCTGGATGTTTTGAGTAAAAACTTGTGTGTTTTATCTGTGATTTGAAATGTTCAGAGTCTTCTAGGACAGAGGAGTCAAAGACAGAGGTGTAATTCAATTACAGAAGTAAAATTCAGCTCCATGGGGTCACCTTGGGGAATGTTTGGTTACACCTTAGATTTCAGTTAACCAGGTTTTCATATCATTGGTCTGAGAGCAATTTTTCTGGCCTGACTATATATTGCCTTCTGTTGCTGTGATCCAGTCCTAAGGTAAGGTAAGATAAGCACAGAAAACTGAGACAAAGCCTGCACAGAAAAAGGCATGGTTGGAAAAATGCCTAGGTACACCGAGCACGACTCCTTCTCCAGGAGCAGGTCAGGCTACTGTAATACTTCAGTTTTGTTATGTACTTGTATTACAAATGGCAGTTGAGTTCCATTAGTCAGTTACATGGATATAACTTGTCACTTTTGCTCCTAGTTCCTTTGCAGAAATGAGGTTGGCTATCTCAGTCCTTGCTGAGGCATTGCCAGGTAGGTCTCACCCAAGGCCAGGACTCACCCGAACACTGAATCCTTTGTTCCACTGCCATTCCTCGACAAGGAGAAAATAATCAGACCACTGTTTACTGACAACCTGTTCTCCTTAGAGCATGCACAAAGAGACTGAGATCAAAAGGTTTGACAATGGAAGCCTTTTCTTTGCCAAATCTAGCCTTAGGTATTTTAGTGCAATTGAAGTGCTAAGCTCCTAAATGGAGACATCCCTACATGCAGTTAACTGCATTAGTGTTTTACTCTAAATAGGATGTATGCCCACGGATAGATACACAGAAATATTGATTTCCTGTGGAAAACACTTCTGTTGTGTACTAGCAGCAGAATTATTTTTCCTCTCACTGCCACACCAGTGAGAAAGCTGGAGTGTGCAGGTGCTTGAACACAGAATAGTCTCTAATAAAAGTGAAAAGATATGGCGTCTCTTCTCTGTGTATATCAATAAATGCACTTTACTTACTTATCAGTTCTCCAGCAGTGTAGCTCTGCTGTGGTTCAACACGGCAGGCAGCTAAACACTTCCCAGCTGTTTGCTCACTCCCCCACAGTTGGGATGGGGAGAGAATTGGAAAGAAGGTAAAACTAGTGGATTGAGATAAAGGGAGTTTAATAAGACAGAAAAGAAAGGGGGGAAATAAAATAAATAAAAAATTCCCCCTCCACCCAAGAAACCCCATCCACAATAACAATAACATCACCACCACCACCAATAATGATAAAAGAATATGCAAAACCAGTGATGCTCACTGCAGTTCCTCACCACTCACTGACCAAAGCCCAGCCAGTCCCTGAGCAGTGATTGGCCCCTCCTGGCCAGTTTCCCCAGTTTTATTGTTCAGCATGATGCCATATGGTATGGAATATCCCTTTGGCCAGTTGAGGTCAGCTGTTCTGGCTGTATCCCTTCCCATCTTCTTGTGCACCTCCAGCCTCCTTGCTGGCAGGGTAGTGTAAGCAGCTGGAGTCCTTGACTTAGACTAAACACTACTTAGCAACAACTAAACCATCAGTGTGTTATCAGCATTATTATCAACATTATCGTCATCCTAAATCCAAAACACAGCACTGTACCAGTTACTAAGAAGAAAATTAACTCTCTCCCAACTGAAACTAGGACAATCTGGTATCTCATACTTTGAAGCCCTCTGTGTTATCTGTGGATTAAGTGTTAGAAAAAGAGTGAAGGATTCATCTATGACTGCCTGTGTCTCACCTCTGTTAACAACAGAGGATTGCATGTGTGAAAAAAGAAGCCATCCAGACTTCCTGAAACCCAAAATAGGAAAAAAAGAGTCATAATTACTCCGGCCTTTCATTACTGAGCTCAGCTTGTTCAGTTGTCCTTAAAAGCCCAGCAACAGAGATGAGCACAGCAGCAGGCTGTGGATGCTGTAAGATGTGAGTAATTTTGGTTTTGGAAGGTGAGGAACTGATTTACAACGTCAGATTGCAAAATCAGCTTGGCTAGTACCTGTCAGAGCTGCTACAGGAACATGTTCCCTGCTGTAGCTGTAGTAAGATGGCTCAGAGACCTCAGATTTCAGGCATCTCAGATTCAGTAGAAAACAGCCCAAACTCCACCCCCTAATCTGCACACCATGAGTACAGAGTACGGGGTCTGGGGTTTTGTGCAGCACAATGATGCTACAAATCCCAGCCTGGCATCCTGTGTGCCTACAGGTGTATCAATACGACCCTGTGGAGGGAAAGTCCCCAGGCTGCAGGTAGCAGGGTGGTAAGATTGCTGCTCACAGAGAAGCCTGTGTTGTCCTGGGTGCAAGAAGTAGATGGGACTGTGTAAGGATTTGGGTTCAATAGGCTTTTGCAAGTGCAGAATGGAGAGTAAAACAGCTTGGCATTCTGCAAGTAGTAATTACTTCTGTCTTTACTCTCTGTACACAGCTGAGGACAGGCAGGAGAAGCGGTTTTAACCTCTTTGCTCTTGTTATAGATTTCCCCTCTTTGAGCTTACTGGTTTAGCTGAAGAGGTGTGTATTGAACATCTGTTTTGTTGCCTCTTTCATAGCAGTGCTTTCACACTGACCTGGCTTTGGGGCATTAAAGCTTTCAGTGAAGAGCAAGGAAAGCTGGGCTTTGATGGTCTTCTTGTGCATTGCTTCTTTAGTGTTTCTGTAACTAGAGTGTGGGAGTCTGGATGGGAGGGTGGAATCGATGCTCACGTGTCTTAGAAGAAGGCGACAGCAGAGCCAGCTCTGCTCCCCTGCTTCTCCCTGCTACAACAAAAGCCAGATCCAGATAGATAAAGCAAGAACCATACAAATTAAGATGGTGTAAATACATAAAAATTACAGTCCTAATTCATTCTCTTTTTAGGCAGTGTTATTATGAAAAGGTCCAGTCTACATTCTTCTAACTGCAAAAGAATGAAAACAGCTGTATTAATTTTTGGAAGGCTCACTTTTCTTGTAACTCTTGAAAAACATTACTATATTGAGTATACAACAAATACTGTGGTTTTTCTATGCTGCACAACGGTATATATGAAGAATGGATATTTCTCATCCTTTAGTATCATTTGCCCATGTCTCTCCAATCAGTTATTTTTAGGATGAGATGAGATGAGCAGTGTCCTGCTTCTGCCCAGTGACTACAAAAGGAGTCTAAAATTACTGTCTCAGATGCAGGTGTCTTTCGTAACCATTTTTCTTGCACTACTTTTTCTTAATTTAGTTTCGTGGTTTGGATAGAAAAAGCTGTTTGTAGACCAGGCATCAGATCTGTTAGGCCAAAACTAGGTGCAAAATTCATTTATTTTATATAACAAAATATGATCTGGAGGGTATAAAAAATTGTAGGGGATAAAGTAGCCCACCCAAAGATCTCCAGGGTCATGGTTTGCTGAGGTGGGCGCTTTGGCTTCTCTTGACTGCAGTGGGTGGTGTGCAGGTGTCAGGGCTCTGCCTGCCCATCATCTTGCCATCGGCGAGCCTTCCCACCCTTGGGAGAGGAAACTGTCTCTCAAACTCTCTGCTGACCTGTTTTAGACACCTGTGCTGAGGTAAACTGGAGTTGCTTGGGGCACTTGTTTCCATCCCTCTGGGCTCTTGTTGCACTTGGGGACCACCGCAGAGGTGAGGTGTCTGCAGCACCAGCGCTCCTCTGCAGAACCGGTCAGAGGTGGCTCGGCAGCCAGGCTGCATCCTGGAGGAGCTCAGCCGGGGCAAACACGAGGTGCAGCGTGCTGGGATGGTGCCGGCAGGAGGTTCTGCATCGTACGGCACAGGTGTGGCCCCATTGTTGTGTGTGCTTTCACAGATGCATTAACAGCATCCTGCACGGTCAGCGTGGCTGTGCGGAAACAGTGGCTGCGCTGAGAAAGGAGCTTTCACCTGGGCTGCCCACAGGGGAGCGTTAAACCCGGCACCAGAATGGGAGTGTGCAACCAGCTGCCCTGCTCTGCCTAAACAAATGACCAGGAAACAACAATATAAGCTCATTAGGGCAGGGAACATCTCTTTTGTTCTCTGGCTTGTTCTCTTTTTTCCGGTACTCTCATAGTAGAGATAATAATGCTGTTATTAAGCATATTGCAGTATTGGTGAAACATGTAATTTTCTGACCAAAGGTATTGGTATTTATGAGCCTTAGGCGCAGAACGTTGTAAATAAATTAATTTTAATGTGCATACAAACGAAATACTGTTTATTTTGAAAATAATTTTTGTTTGTTTATAAAATAATTTATTATTATTATTTTGTAAAATTTTGTAGTGTTTTGTAAAGTAATTTGTTCTTTGCAATTTTGAAAAAAGAATTAATAGAGTTTAATGTCATACTAGTCATTAAGCTGATTGGGATACATTTAGTAAGATTAATTTTGCATTCTGATGCTGAGTACTCTGCTGGGCAAATAAAAACCAATTAGCTATAACGAACCTATTCATTTTGTAAAGCCAGAAGAAACAGAAGACAGTAACACTAACTGCAGCAAGACTTCATCAGTCCCACTGGACCCATCAGGAAAGAATAATTTTAGATTTTCCTCCATATTTCCATTTTCTCCATGCACTTCTTCCATGCTGCAGGAGAGACAGGGAGGAAGTCTCAGGACTGAGAAATAAATATCAGGAAGACAGTATCAGATGTCAGAGATCATAAACAAAGTAGAATAAAGACTTTTTTTATTGCATTACCTTGCATTTGTGGGATGGGGTTTGGACAGTGGCTGAGCAGGGAAGGAGGGGACCTCAGTGTTCTTGTTGTTAGTGACTCATAAGGCTGAAGCTTTGAATCACCGTTTGGAAACACAAAAGCAGCCTTGTGTAAGTTCTCATCTCTGGTTGCAAGTAGTCATTACCTCTGAGAGGCTGCTCAGAATGTGTGTAGGAGTTTCCCTCTGCCAAGAGAATATTTTGAGATGTCTGGTTTTTAACAATCCAGATTTCTTTCCATGCTTCAACTCCTTCCTGACAAGACAGTTGTGTAAAGCATTTGCAATTTTTTTTTGATTCAAAGTGTTAGTAAGTCTAGCAAGGGCAATATCATGCTTAAAAACTAGTAGAGATGGCTTTCTAATATTTTTTTTTTTAGAAAATATTATTTGTATTTTTTAAATACAGGTTTTAAATGCAAATTTAAATAACATTTTTTAATTTCCAACGACAGCTTCATGTCATCTTGGCTGTCTCCTAGCACTGCTCAGAATGAGAATGAGATGCAAGGATTACTCAGACACACAGTACCGAAGTGATTGATCCCCCGTGTGTCACCCACCTTCCCCTGGCAAACACCAAGCACCTCCCAAATGCCTCAGGAACACCTACACTGTTGGTCCATAATCAGTCTCTTTGCTCCCTAAAAGCAGAGGCTTGCTGCTGTTTGTTCCCTGTCTTCTGTTCACTATGAACATCCTTTTGTTTATCTCTTGTAATGGGTTTTTAATCTGCTCAAATTATTTGATAATCTTTAGAAATACTATGGCTGGGGGTTTTGTTCATACTTTCAGTGTGCAGAGGGAACATGCAGGGTCCATTGTTCCCATCAGTGGTTAGCTGAAGGACATCTTGGATCTTTGCAGGGAGATAGCGCTAAAAGCCACAGTGGGTGCAGTGGGATGCAATCAGCAATCAGGCTGTGTTCTGTTATTGACTTTCCAATGGGAGTTGTTTGGATGGGATGGTCACTCTGCGCCTCTCCTAATCCTTACTCTGGGGATTATGGCATTGCGCTTCCTGAGGGGCATTGGTTAATGTAATCCGCTGCTATGTGAGAGATTTGCTGCAGGATGATGCTGAAATGCAAAGTAGTATTTCTACTCAAAAGACGCTGTTATGTTGCAGCAAGCCCATTATGTTTGGAGCCATGAAATCCGTGCAGTGTAATGATGTTACAGTGTGTGCCAGTGGGAATTTGGGTTCTGTGTTGAGCATTTCAGTTGAGCCTCAATTCTCTGTTATATTTTAACAACGTGACAAGAAGTGTTTCACAGGCATCTGCCTCCTGTGACAGAGATTTGCAGGGCTCTTTGGGTTTGCTTCCACTGCAGTTGGTTCTTGATTCTGAGTCTTGTTTCCACAGTCCATCAGAAGACTCCTGAATGTTAACTAAGTGTCAATTGCCATATTTAATTTTAGGTTTAGAGTTAATTTTTTATTCTTCCCTTATTTTTGCTATCTTCATAATTTCTACAAGGTAGTACATATTGATAGTGGAAAAATAATTTTTTTATTTTCACTTCAGGCTTTGTAAATTTTCTTATGTTTCACCAGAGAAGATACTGTTATCACAAATCAATAAGAACTAATGTATTTCTACCAACAATGGCTTAAAACAAATTTTTTATTTAAAACTGACTTCTGCAGTGAAACTGAAGGGAAAGCAGATACAAACCTCTACCAAGGAGGCTGCAATTGTATCAATACCATTTAATGATAGACTCAAAATTTGATTTGAAGTGCCTGCTACTATTGTGGCTTTACAGCCCTGAAGAATTTCCTGGGTAAGCTGGAGCAGCTGGTGGTGCTGGCCTTTTACTGTCACAGAAGCTAGAAGCTACTAACCCTGCTGAGACAGATAAATAGGCATGGAACTTTTTGTGTGTGTTTGGCAAGGAAAAAAAATTGTTTATTTCCTTTGTGAGCACATTAAATACTACACTTTCTGGGCCTGAGTGCCCCTTCCAACAGAAACCATTCTATAATTCTAGCTTTTTCAGAAACAGTGGAACCCACAGTGCTCATTCATCTAAAACTGAGGGGTTTGTATGGAATAACACTCAATAAAGTCTAGGATGAAGACAAAGAAGAGGGAGATGCACTGTTCTCCTCAGTGCTAATCTTGAACAGAAGCTGAATGCTTCTTTTCCAAAGTCAGGTTTGATTTAGCTTTTCCTTGTTGTAGTGAATTTTTCTGCATTCATGGGTTTACTGTTTTTTTTTTTAAAATAATGTTTATTTCAATCATGTTTAACCAGTTAATCCCCCTCATAAATTATTTGATTTTGTAAAGCACATACTTAGGTTTATATATAATCAGTAGTTACTGGGGGCAATAAGCAGGGAAATTAAGACTAGAATATCACAGGTGGTAAAATTAAATGAAAACTGAATAAAACAGAGTGTAACACAGTAGTGGAGATAAAATAGTGTTTAAGAGCTGTGTGACAAATAAGATATATGGAAAAGGCAGGGAAAGTGGGGGTTTGGGGCTGAAACAGTGCTTTTTCATTTAAAAGCAGTGCCTGTGTGGGCTGCCAGCTGCACGTGGCTCTCCATGAGCTGAGCCGTGGCTCAGCCCCCTAGGTGGTGTTATAGCACTGTAATTCTCAGCCACCTCCTATTGCTTGATCTGCACTCTGAAGGGACCAGCTGGTAAAACAGATGATATCCTAAGAAGGTCTTTGGAGGGCTCACACCATTTTTGCAGATGCCACCCAATCCTATCAGCCAGTACTGGGCTTCTTTTCTCAAGTAATAGTGTGAAGAAAACCAGATTCTTTGAAAACTAAAGTTTTCTTATTTGATAGCTACTTCTCAAATGATGTTAGTGTGCCCTTAAGTTTTTGTCTTTTATATCAAACAAAATGCTTCTGCAGAAAGAAGGCTTGTTTATATCTGACCCTGCAGCTTGTGTGACAAATTTCTTAGACTGAACAAGCTCTTGCAGATGACAAAGCTTAATAGAAGAGCAGAGAAAAAGTTCACAAACCAAATTTTCCCCATAAATTGTCTATTTTTGTGTGTCTCCATAGTCAGGGACTGCCCATCAAGTGTTCTTTATTGTAACACATCTGGGCTTGCAAATCCCAGGGAGCAAAGCTTGCTACTGGAGAAAGGCCAGCTATGAGCTATGTCCTTGTCTCAGTCATGAAGAAAAAAGAGATGGTCTTTGAACAAATGTAGGGGATTGGTTTTTCAATGCTACACTGTTTGTATCTGCAGCATAAATTCCCATGAATAGAAGTTCCTTGGCTGCAGGAGGTGCTGGCCTGTAGGGAATGACACTAGACTGCCTCTTTATCAAGGTGCAGCAGCTGTCAGGAATGAGAGTTCATGTTTTCTGCTGGAGAAGGTTGTTGAGGAAGATCTCTTTGTGATGAGGCAAATTTTTTTTTTCTTTAAAGTCTTGATAATTTTTGTGGTTTTTCTTAACCTTTGCTAAGTTAGTTCTGGTAACCTGTTAAAGGGCAGTGAAGTGCATCTTTGGGGCAGCTGGCTGCTGTTGCATTTCTGCAGAAGAGCAGAGCTTGCAGACCTGTCTAAAACAATCTGAAAGGAGCCAAGAGAGCAGTGAAATTTTTCATATGAAATATTCCTATGTGTGAGATTTCTCCAAGGTGTCTCTCTTTGCTTAGCAGAGTTCGACAGTCTCGCTGCTTTATCACAGCCAAGGTAATAGTACTCGGATTCATGCGCCTATTTAATCCATAACCATGTAAAGACCTTTCACATGCTTTTCAATTAAAAAAGATGACCACAAAATTTTAATAACATCCTGCTTCCCACTCTCCAGTGCTGTGTTTGCTTTTGCTGTGCTCCCCAGTGAGTAGCAGTCCCCGCCCAATGGGAAAAAAAAAGGACCAGTCTTCATTTAGATCTTATCTCTGAAGTTGCTTCCTCCTACCGCAGCTATTAAACTGCATTTCCATAACAGATGAGTAGCAGCTTCCAGGAGCTGGTGTGAGGCACTTCCTCCTCTTCCACTGTCTTCCCCAGGACTGATGAGATGTCTGCTTTCATGAGCCCAGAGCTGTGCTAGGTTTCAAGCAGTTTGGGGCCGTCCCTGCTGGGCTAGAGATGCTGTGGAGCCAGAGGTAGGTGCTGCAGCTTCATGACTGCCTGTCTGCCCACCAAAGGAGTGCAATGTCTGTGTGTGCCTTTCTAAGGGCTTAGCTGTGAGCTGTCAAACATCAGCACTCACATCAGCACTCCCTGCAGCTCCAGGTGTCTGGCTGGATGACGCACATGTGGGCAAGCAGCGATGTCAAATGGATGGGCTACAGCGGGGTCAGTTTTGGTGGCCTGACTCCTAGTTCAGCCCTGCTTTGTCTGCTGCATCCCAAACTCCTCATGCAATAGTAGCAGTGAATTACAAATTCTAAGACTACGTTAACTACAGCTTTTAAGGTGCAGAACGTCTCACCTGTGAGTAGACAAGGAAGTGATCACCCTGGGGTATGGTGTGTCACACACTTTGCAACGTGGTGACTTGGCTACACACGGTGCTAATTGTGGAACTGTGGGGAGCTGAATGACTGGCATCAGTAGGCAGTAAAACAGAGCCAACTTCCTCAATCTGTCTTCTGATAATGAAATGGGAAAACCTAATTTTTGTGAAAAAATTCTCCTGGACTCTCAGGATGCCCATGGGGCTGCACAAAGTCTAATAGATAAAAATGGGCCAGGGTTCTTGCTGCCTCTGAAGGCAAACGGGATGACACAGCCCCATTCCACACAGATAAATGCTTCCCTTTCCCAAAATCAGGTGATCTGAGCACTGCTGTCTGTCAGGGGTGTCTCTGGCCTGTGTGCATGCTTTAAATGATGAAACAAGGGTGACAGTAGCTGCAGATATATACTACTACTTAATTACCCTATCTAGGGGTTACATCCAATCTGATAATTATCCATCCCCAGAAACTCCCCGAATCTGCCCCCCAGTGTGCCTTCTCTGGAACTGAGTCGGAGGTCTCAGGACCCCTTGTACTTCATCATCTTCATCTTCTTCACATTACATCTTTTTGGAGCTTCTCCAAGATTTCTGGGCCTCCTTGTGCTATGGCTAAAATGGTATCATATTTTGACTATAATATGTCCTATTTGCTATCTGGGTACAAGTGCCTTATACGAGATGTTCTTTACTATCTTCCCCTTTACATAGAGGTTCGGGAATGTGACACAGAGGTTAGAAGCTGTTAGCTACTACTTTAAATGTAAGGAACTACATAACCATATAAAAACCTACAAATATATGAAATCCTAAGGTAACAACTGAACAACCCCAACTCTTTCAGCCTGTCCTCACAGCAGAGGTATTCCCTCCTCTGAACTCACTCATGTGAGTGAGGCATGTATGTCTGCAGAAACTCATTTTCCAGGATCACAGTAGTGAAAGTCACTGCTGCCATCTCAAGAAGCTGCTGTTGTACATGCTATAGCATGCAGGTATTCCTGCAGTATCCTTTATAGACTCATTCTGGAAGCAATGGAACTAATTACCCCAAAAATTCAGAGTTTACATAAAAACCCCAAAGCAACCACAAAACTGGGAGGTTTCTGAGAATTGGTAGATGTGGTGTCACACTGGTCCTCATCTTGGAGGATGAGCAGCAAACTAACATTTGCAAAGTCAGTGCATGGCTGGATGTGTTTACTGCACATGGTTTTGTTCAGATTACAAGTGCCTGAGCACAGGGTGGCATTCCTGTGGGCAAGGCAGCAGCACTTGAATTTGTTGCACAGCTGGGGTTACTGCCTTTTGTTTACTCAGGCACCCTTTTTTTTTGGGATTGAAGAAAATGCAGCCTGACTTCTGGCCCTTAGGGGGAAGAGACAGAGAGGGAGGCGAGTGTTGACAGTGCAGAGATCGGAAACCTTAGATCAGTTATTTTGAGTGCTGGTACCAGCAGGACTGCAAGGGAAGGGAGCTATGTTCTGCCCTGCAACATGCACTGCGGGTTTGCTCCGGAGGCTGGGCTGTGAGTGGTTCTGGAGAAGCTGATGGAAAGCTATGTAAAGAGTATTTGTGTATGGTGCAATCATTTCTTTATATTTTAGGGTAGGTGTGAAGAGGCTGAGGGGGGAGCAGGATGGAAGTGCAGTAGGTGCAGGAGCAGCAGCTACAGGGACACTATGTCCTGCTACAGTTCTAATGAAGTGTATTTGCTTTATTTTTGCCCCAGAACAGGATTAAAGTGAGTATGCTGTGCTTGCTCCCTGGCCTGGAAGCATTGCTATCACACAGGTCTTCCCTTTACTGCTTCAGCTTGTTTGATCCTGACAGGATTTGGTCTGGAGCTGAGTCACCGGTTTATTCAGCATGGTCAATTTGGGCAGATATCCTCAGCTCTGCTATATGGATCTTATTTTCCAGCTGTCATCTTGTATGAAAAAGAAATTTTCAGGACAACCGGATCAGTCAGAATTCATAAATCCTTCCCATTTCATGAGTAAAACTGAGTATGTGTTTAAAATAGTGGAAAAACATCACCATAAGGAGATGTGTGGAAGTGGAGCACTGCACCACCACATACATTTCTCTTGGGGAAGAACATGGGTTCTGTGAAATTTGTATCCAGATTTAATTATAATATGGCTTGAATAACAAAAACAAAGGCATCTGATACTGCCTGTGTAATGGGTAGGAAGGGGAATGTGGCAGGGGCAAGAGGAGAGCAGGCAGTGTTGCCCCCAGGACTGCCTGGACAGGGTCATTGTCCTCCTGTGCAAGTAGAAAGACCAAATCAGAGACAACCTCTCCCTCTGCAAACTGGATGCTGGAAATATTTTAACCTTTTATTCAAGTAGTTTCCAGAAGCATGGTGGTCTGCCAAGTGATGGAGGAGGTTTTAACAGGCAGACTTGACCCTGGTGTGGTACCAAAGCCCGTGTGAGGTGCCTGTTCCATGGGGTCACCACATGGCATGCTGGCACTGCAGAACTTGAAGTCAGAAGGAGTCATGTGTGGGGTGTTTCAGTCACGTCACAGGAAGTAGCTGACATGAGAGACTACTGTAAAATTAATTAGCTTTTCCCCTTCACCAATGGATCAGAAGTTAATTCTGTCTCCTTTCCTAAGGGGTCATTTGAGAGTGGATTAGGCCTACATCAAAATGTTTCTTGATTTTCAAAAAGAAGCAGATGGTATAGTTAGACAACTAGACAATTATTTAGACAATATTGTACATATTATCAGTGTATTAGTAATATGAGAATTTTGTCCCTATGTTATTGACACATGAAAAGGAAATCTGTCTTTCTTTACAGTTTCTCCCCCCCTATTAGTTTTTTCTAAAAGGTTTGTCAGCACTGCAGAAGTGCATACACCAGTATAATTGGGTCACATCTTTGATTTGAAGTGACCCAGCACTCTGTACTGGCCTTATAGAACTCTGCCTATTTGGTTTGATTTCTGTGTCTGGGCACGTCAGAGGCCAACTCCAGTACTGGCAAGATTTCCATTTCAGTTATAGCCATAAGCCAAATTATTTTCTTCAGAGCCTCTACAGCACTCAGAGATTGTGCAAAGTGAAAGAAGTAGCATCAGGCATTATAAAAGTCATAATGTAAGAAAGGTAATAATGCATTAGCAGCCCATCAAAACCACTTTATCACTAAATGACTTCAAATTTTAGAATGTTATTTCACATTTCATATCTCTCCTGTTGATTAATGCTGGTAAAGACTCCACCAGTGCAGAAGACTTGGGTAATGGGCTTGGTGGCCCACTCTAATTCCAGCATCATGAGGTAAGGCTCTGCTAACACTGCTGCTATTATTGCTGTGTCTGCCTTCCTTATTAGGGTAGTCTGAGGTTTAATTTCTCCTTGGACCACCTCAGACAAATCAGATCATCACTGAACTGGAAAACAGCAAAATCCTTACTGCAGCACTCCCAGCTGAACCAAACTTCAGGAAATGGGTAAAAGAAGAGGGAGCACAACCTGCAGATGCTCAGATTACCTCCAGCCATGGCCAAATTCTTGCTGAAGAGCAGAAGGTGGTGACTCATCTGGTCATCCTGGTTATACAACTTGGAGCTTTGGTCCTGCCCAAAAGTGTGTGGCCTTGAGGGAGAGCCAAAGGCAGTCCCAGAGCCTACGGGGAGGGCATAGAGGAACCCAAACTGGGCTCTGCATGGAGGTGAAAGGCAGGAGAATGAGAGGCAATGGGCAAAAGCTAATTTATGAGAGGTTTGGATGGGCATAAGGAGAAACCTTTTTCCTATGAGGAAACCCACCCTGCCTTCCAGAGAGGCTCTGCAGCCTTCCTCCTTGGAGGCTTTCAAGACCTGGCTGAGTGAAGCTCTGAGCACCTGGGGTTGATCTTGGAGATGACCTCCTGAGGTCCCTTTCAGCCTGAGTTTTTCTCTCATACTATGGAAAAGACTAGTGTTTCCAGGGGAAATGCAGGCACACAGGAAAATATCAAGTAGGACTAGATGAGCTAGCGCACCTCCTCATTTGGCAGTGTTATGGTGAGAGCAATGGTTTCAGTAGCCATCTAAGACTGGGACAGTTTGTGGGTGCGTCACAGATTTAATGAAGTATTGGGAAAAGTGCCTTCGTTGTGAGACTCTTAATGAGCTCATCTACTTAGCTTAATAAAGTGAGGATTGAGAGTCAACTTTGATCCCTGTCACTATTTATTTGAGGAATAAGTTGGACTGTGGAGTGTCCAGTGTATCAGACAAAGTCACAGCAAAATCCAGTGACTGAAGTCAAAGTCAGATGGATTCAGGAGCTCATGATAGAAAACATACTTTGTCCTTGGTGTGTTTAGCCAGCACTCAAGATGTACTCCACTTTACAGAACAGTTTTCATCAAGAGGTTTAAATACATTTAAATGTTAATTAATGGACTGCCCAGGTCCCAGCTGAGGCCCTTTGAGCACTCCTGGACCGCAGCAGCTGTGCCAGCATTTCCCTCTGAGTGGGACACCTCTCTGAGTGCTCCAGCTCTTCAATCTGTGACACTTGGAGAACCATCAGCAGAAGCTGGCAATGAGGCCTGGGCTGATACCCCCACACTTTGTGCCTCAGCCCTCACCCATTAAAAAATGCCAAGGTGTCCAACATGAGTATCTCCCTGAACTCAGGGAGACTGTTTCAAGTCAAAGCTACATATCTATGTACATACTTCTTTGTTCTGTGTGCACATGTGTGAGAGTAGATTTAAACACTCTATAGCAAGTATAAGTGTGAATGTTGCCATATTGGATTTATGGTTAAGTTACTGCTGTGTTTATAATAAATTCCATTGAATCATTTGTAAATGTTAAATTAGTCAGTGATTAGCTGCTATTAAATCTTTTAAGACACAAACCTTTCATACGTCTGGGACTAAGTTTGGACTCAGCCACATGTAGGCTCCATTGGGAGTTTAGAAAGCACAGGGGTCCTCTCTGAACCTCATGATTTTACAGAGAGCCCTCTCTTACCCTTTTGCACCCTTGCCCTATTGCATTCCTGGTCCCTGTGTAAAGAATTCTAGACTGATTCTAAACTGATTATCCTTTGTATGCTTTACCTATACAGGAAGTAGAAGAGTGAACCTTGCCATTGAACTTTGTCCCACTTTGGTAAATTTATCTTAAACTTCTTTTGCTAATACCTTTGACAGTGATTCTTTAAGCAATCTAAACCACTCATTGGCTACTGATACAATAACTGCCAGCTAGCAGCTGTCAGGGCACTGCCAGCTGGGTAGTGGGAAGCACAGATGGATAAGCAAAGTCATGAGAAATGACTCATCTAGAAGTTGTGGGATCCAGGAATAGTGCTCTAACTGGGAATCACACCTCCCAGGCCACCTGGGATTTCTAGTAAACTGAGAGCATGGCATCACCTTCAATGATGAGAATGTTTTAAATATATTATGTGACAGTGGATAAACTCACATACCTTATACACTCACTCTGTTCTTTGTCCTGATAGTAAAATTAGTAAGATATGGCCATGGTATTGAAATTTTCCTGCTGCTAAACGTCACCACAGGATATATGAGGTTTCCTTTTTTCTTTTTTACACTCTAGGAGACCAGGCAGGTTCAAAACTTACCTGCTCTGTGAGGGTTTTGGGTTTTAAACCCAGAAAACTTATATACAAAAACCACTGAAGTCCTAAAATTTTACTTCTCCAAGGAAATCGGATGCAGTGAGACACTGCCTAATTTTTTATCACCGAATGTCTTTCTCCTCCCATGCCCAACAAATTTCTCAGTCACAGAGCCTGCAATCCTCTTGCATCCCTTGGTTCCTTGCATACACCCTGAATGGCAAGGAGAGACTGACACCACAATGAGCAAATGTTTGGCATTTGTTACAGCCCAGTGCAGAGAGCCAAGGGGACTAACCTGGTTCAGTGGGTATCTGCCATCACTCAGCATTTTGAGAAAATATTAAATTCAAAACCAGACCATATACCTGGACTGAACGAAACAGCACATGACTATTTTTAGCATTTCTTCATCTCATAAAACTTGCCTTGCCCTAATTATTTTACAGAAATTCTCATATTTTTAAAACTATAAATATAAATTAAATTTCCAATGTGGAACTTGCTGACAAAGTCATTAGTTGCATTGCAAAGGGTGCATAGCAATCCATATTAACCTTTTTTATTGCTTTAGAATGATCACAGTTCATTAAAAATAGAAGACATTGCATATAGGACAATTTCACACATGTAGTCTTAGATTTTAAAGGCAATTTCTACTACGTGTTCCTCCCAGAGTAGAAAAATATAACTGCAGAATTTCTCTGAAAGTAACTCACATAAATAGTTTCTCAGAGTAGTTCTGCATTGCTGCCAGTACAATTTTAGAGTGAAGCATAATAATAACTTTAATGGCCAAGAAACTGCATTCAATACGTATTGCAACAGGTAATATATTGTGAAATCATGCATGAAAGAAGTGTGCATTTAGATATTTCATAACATTCAAAATTAGAAATGAAGGTGTCCTTGAGAAGAAAGACTTTCCTAGAATACACACAAGAGGGTTGCCACACACCTAAGCTGATACCTGCCCTGTCTCTACTAGTGTTCAGTGGGAGACTGAAAGCCTTGGAGAGGGCTGGGCTGGAAGCACAGCTTTGGAGCCTGGGTCTGTTCCTTCCAGAAAAAAGACAGAGCCTGTAAAAACAAAAATTTAAATGTATTTGCATATCTGCACACAGCACACATACTCAGGCAGTCTGGTGAAAGAAAAAGATTACAAATATTTAAATGCTTGGTCTCACTTGTCTTGAAAGATGACTGAATGTAGAAGGCATCACAGCAGCCATCCCACCAGGAAGCATCCCACTGGCACAGCAGGCATCACTGCAGGCACCCCACCAGTTCCTCTCAGCAGGCATGGCAGCGGGCATCTCACCAGGCATCACTCCACATCACCTCAGCAGGATATCACAGCAGGAACCACAACAGGGCGGTGCTTTGCTGCCAGCCCTGCGTTTGAGCCCAGTGGGAGCAGACGGGTGAGGAAGGCAGGGCTGTTTCATGTGCAGACACAGGCAGTGCAGTCGACTGATCACCCACCAGGTTAGCCTGGGTGTGATGAGGAAAGGCTCAAGCAACCTCTGAGAGCATCCAATTGTTGTGTTGGTGGAAAGAGGAGTTCTGAAGGTGTCATGCCTGCTTCTCAGCTGATTTTCAAGATTTGTGCATGTTTAGCACAAAAATGATAAAAATGGCTTTCCTTCCACTGACTATATATATCATGTCTGAAAAAATAACAGTTTTCATCGTGAAACTGAGCCTCTGGCAGAACATGTAGAATGTGACCTTGGGTGGCCTACACCCACCAGTGATGGGAAGATCAATTCTGTGACAGCACTGTGTATAGGGGGAAAAAAAAGAAAAAGAAGCAGCAGCGGTGCAGATAAAAAAAATGACCATTCACTTTTCTCAAATGTTTCTTTCACATAGTCTGGTTAGCCTGTGAGCACCCCATTCCCATGAACAGGGAGAGAGAGCAGCCCTGGGGAGCCAAGCCTGGAGCTTCCTGACCACTTCCTCTGCCTAGTGAAGGGAATAAATTCACACTGAAAAAACTATTTTCGGAAATCTCATTGGAATCTCAAGGCTGCCAATACACTCTTACTCCAAATGTCTCTCACATTAGTGAGGGGAAAACATCTGGTTTTATATTTAAAATGAGGAGTAATCATTTTCCAAATTAGGACAGCTGAGGACTTTGTCTGCCCAGGGTAGCACAGCATCAGGAATTATGACATTTAAATATACATTCTGGTGTCCAGGCGCAAATCCCTCACTAATGCCCTGAGACCTGGGGAATAAATAGACCACATCTTACTCTTCAGGCACATACATTTGACTTATGGGTTCCTTTTCAAGGTCGCTTCTCTATTTACAGAATTCATTTATTGTCTCTTTGCAAGAGATTTCAATCAGTTCTTAAGAAATAAAGTTTCACTGCATCATAGGGCTATTTTAGATACATAATATGAACACTGAATTACGAAAATATATTACGTTGAAACTCTTTCTAAACTCATTCTGGTTTTCATCTGAATACGGAGGTAACCTGGGTAAGGAGACAGGCACTGGCACAGATGTTTTGGAAAATGAACCCTGTTGTTGATGCAGTACAGTGTAGGAACAGATGAACATGTTAACACCCCCTGACACATGGGCTGGAAACGGAGGAAGTGCTCCAGGTCTTGCTCTGGTCTCAGTCTGTGCAACTCAAGAGTCAATATTCTTGCTGTGTCCTTGCCATGGGGACTTGAAGGAGGGCTGTGCTCAGGCAGTGCCTGCTGTGCAGATTTGGCTCCCAAAACACATAATTTGTGATGATAAACTAAGTCTTTTCTGCAGGGAGTTTATGTATTTCCAGTCCCACCTTGATGGACACCAGTGAGTGTCTGTCCAAACTGTTTCCCCACCTAAAGCACAGCATTCGGCCATGCAAATGCAGCACTGAGTAACACTCCTATTGTGGTTTGGATTTTCTGCACTAGCATTGCTATTCAGGTGATGGATCCAAGGAAGTAAAAAGATCATGTCACACAGTTCAAGTGGCAGTATTTTGTGCATTTCCTGTTCATATTTCAAATATTAGGAAGCTAGCAAGTTGGTCATTTTGTTTACAGATGATTTGGCTAATACAGGCATCAAGTATTTGTCTATCTCTTCTGTTTCCTGTATTTGTCATTCTTGCTGTGTTTGGCCATGTGGTAATCCAAGATCTTTCCCCAGTTATTATCCACAAGGTGGTTATAGGAAAACTGAGCTATATGTGACTGTGAGTTTAAATACTGGCACATGAACATCTGATGTGCTCTTAAACAGTAAGAAAACTTTCTGGAAATTATTTACAAGAAGGAGTGAAGGGGAAGGGATTGCATGAGTTTATCTGAGGGCAGGAAGAACTGTCAAGGCCAAGGAGTATCTGTTGCTATTGATATATCAATAAGAGATCTCTCAATATTGAAATTTAGTTCAGTTCATACTATCTTGCTATACTCTGTTGGATCAGACTGTCTTTAAATCTGTGTGATGGGGTTATTAAACATTTCCTGCAAAGGCAATACTTGCGCTTTTTAATTCTTTTCAAATAAGTAAATTAATTTCAAAGTAAGGGTGGGAGTTTTAACAACATGAAACTGTTTTTATTCCCTCATAACATTTTATTCCCTCATTGCAGCAAGCCAGTGCATGTGTGAAGGAAAGCTATGGGATCTTCATGCATCAGTATGCAATACTTGATATTTTTATTAAAATAATGTACTTTTAGAGCAAACATCTCACTTGCAGAGGTGGTGAGGACCAGGAAATGGACATCACCTTGCAATATCTTGCCTTGCATTTTACCCATGACCTGATCCAGATTCTGCCATGGCAGTCCCAGGACAAGGGCTGGGTCTAGCAGCATGACTTCTGTGGATCCCCACTCCCATGTAGATGGAGCCCTTGAGCACTTCGGCTGTCGGAGCTGCATGTGGGCACAGGCACTGCAGCCACTCTGCTTCTGACAGCAGGCTTCCTCATGCAACAAATTGGTTAATAACAGTGAACCTTTTTGTTAATTAGAGAGAATAAATAGAGCCAAAAAAATGAATGTGAGAATGGGTTTATTCAGGACAGATTTAAATTCAGCCTCTAATTTAGCCAATATCCTTTGAATTATATATAGATTTAACATTTATTCTTCAGCAGTTTAAGGTTCGTTAAAAGGTCATATTTCATTTTGTATTAGAACATGGCATGTTGGCTTTGTGCTTGTGTTTTTTTTGCACATATCAATGCTTAAGGTAAAATGCTTTCTATTTTCAAATGCAGCGAGTGTACAGACACTAGATAAAAAAATAATTTCTTTGGGCTCATTTCTCCTCAGTATGAATGTTTTCTCTATCAAGCAGCAAGGTAGAAGAATTCTGGGTGATTTCTTCAGGTTTCTATCTCAGATTCTCCAGAAAGCAATGAATATCACAATACTACAAAATTACTCTTTATGTTCAGCATCATTCCTGAACAATTTGCCTTTCTAACTCATCACACCAATCTCAGCTGTCCTCTTTGTTTTTATGAGTTCTGGGAAATCCAAACACAAACCAATTTTGCTTTTGCAACTGTAACTTCAGCCAGACAAAAAAGACAAAGCATGTGTGAGTCCTCCTCCCTTCCCCTTCAGGTTTAGAAGCGTGACTGAAGTTAATGGAGTCACTACTGTGATATAACCACCAGAATAATACAGAAAAGAACAAGGCCCATAATATTCAAGAGTGGTCTGGTTTTGACTCTGTCAAACTGAATATGCACCCAGCTATGCCATGTCAAATGCTCAGTACTAAACTGAAAGATGGATCTGCTTAAACATGCAGCATTACACTGGTTTAATTAAAGTAGCACAACCCTGGGTGTGCATACCTCTGACAAGAGTGGCTGTCATAGGATTTGTGGGCCAAATAGTAAAACTTTGGCAATCTGACCTGTTTTGGTTCAAGTAGCTGAGAGCATGTGCCTGCAGGTCCTGGCTGCAGATACAGGAGGCTGTGCTCAAAGCAGGGCACTCACCCACACAGTTTCTCTGGAGGAGGTCATGTTTTGCAGATGAGCTACAAAACTGCAGCTCCTGTGTTTGAAGAAACTCTTTACGAAGCTCCAAAGTAAAGTCTCAGGAAAAACCTGCAGTCATGGAGCTGTAAAGCAAAAATCAACTCTGGAGCAGAGAAATCTGGTGTAGAGGAAGGTGTCCCTGCCTGCTGCCGCAAGCCTTAATATAGTTGTAGATTTTATATAGTTTTATAGTCTTCTGCATTTGAAGAAATAACTTGTAACCCCTGTGCCACATACTTAGGCTTGAGTTAACCTCTGTGTCATATTTTGAAGCTTGCTTCTGTGCTAAGGGACAGATATTAAGTTAGAACATTCTGTATAAGGATCCTTGTATCCAGATAGCTACCAGAACATGTTATAGTCAAAATATGATATTGTTTAGTCATAGCATCAAGAAGGGTTAAAGGTACTGGAAGAACTCCAAATAGAAGATGCATTGTGAAGAAGATGAAGGTAAATGAGGAAAGGGTGGTCTTAAGACCTCCGACTCAATTCTAGAAGGGGCATGTCAGGGGGGTGGTTTGTAGGATGAGCAGATTGAAAAATTGGATGTATTTCCTAGATCTGATAATTAACTAGGGCCATAAGTTTGTAGAATTTGGTATGCCAGTGCATGTCATGTATTTTGTTTGCTAAAAGCTTTTAGTAAAGGAACTTCTCTGCCTTCACTCTGATAAACCTTGTCTTGGAAACTTTTTTCCTCGATTTTAGGCAACATGCCCATTTCAGTGGGGTTGGAACTAGATGATCTCTAAGGTCCCTTTGAATTCAAACCATTCTGTGATTATTTGGTTTGATGACTTCAGGTTTATTAAAATCACCTTCTAATTGTAGTCCAGAGAATAGCCACAGTCTCCTACTTGCTTCCCTGGAGGTTTGTGAACTGAAATGTGATATTTTGGTTTAGTGGTAGGCAAAGGAATATAATTTTTCTATCCCATCAGTCTGTAGGGAAGCATTTCTCTGGAGCTGGCTGCTGTCTTGTGTAAATGCAGCTACTGCATGGAGCATCCCTGTGCTGTGCTCACTGACACATCAGTCTGCCTGAACACACCAGCAGCAGAAACAGTCTGAGGAAATACCCAAGGGGAAACTACAGAGCATCTAAAAATGTCAGAAGAAATCACAGATTGTAGAACACCATCTCTTCCCAGGAAAACCTTCATAGCTCATCAGCATGCCTCAACTAGCAGGCACGGGAGGGTCATGTGTGGCATGCCTAATTTAGCTTTCCAAGTATGTCACTGGGCACTGGGATAGAAATCTAACTAAAGTTTAAGATACTGAAAGAATTTAGAAGATCACAACCTTTAAATGCAAAAAATACAAACCAAAGCTGACTGTAGGTGCTGCGGCTCCAGCCCTCCTGGAACACAGAGACTGCAGGGAGTGGCCGCCTCCTCCCAGGCTCATCTCAACTGGCCATCTGAGTGCTGGTGTCAGTGAGGTGAGAGAGGGGTGCAGCTTTGGAGGGTGAATCAAACCGCCCCAAGTCAGGAATTTGGTGTCATTAATCTCATCCTGAGAGCATGTTTCTCCACTCTCATGGGGTGAATTTTATAGCTTGAAACAGGTGAAGCAAACCCCATCTGTGTATCTCTTCCTGATTGGAAAGTTCTGAAAGCAGTCTGCAATTGTAAATCCATTTTTGGTGGGAATCATCTCCCCTCTTTAGGATATTCAGAAATCAGATATCCAAGTATGAAGTCATTGCTTCAGGGTTTCTTTGTAATCAGTGGAGGAGAATGGGCACCCCTGGCAAGAGAGTCATGTTTTAGGAGAGATAGTAGGCCGGTTGGCTAAATCATCCTCTGGAAATGCTCATGCCTTCTGATAAGGCAGGTCACTGCTAACAAAAACTGCTTAAAAATAAGAAAAAGGAAAAAAGGTTTTTTTGGAATACAGAGACTATTTTATAAGCTAGAAATGCAGGGGTTTGCTAGCAGGTGGAGAGCCTGGAGCTGATTCGCTAGTTGCAGTTGCACTGCTGAAAGCACCGGACAGAAGTGCAGGGGAGGTGAGCCTGAAGCTGACTTACACACGTGCCAAGCAAATAAAATCCCACAAGTTTTTTGATCTTGGAAACAGTAATGAGCGTGACTCCCAGAGTAGTCCCTGGCCATGGGACTTCAAATACTGTTCAGTCAGGGTATTCATGCAGCAGTGGACATTTGGATGCAGCTTCACAGGGCTGACACCTGAGCTAAGGTGTCTACCTATGAGCTGGCTGTCTAGCTCTTGGAGGGGAGAGAAAGAGAGAGAATGAGAGACATTTCTGTATATACATATACACAGAGAGAATTCAAGTGGACCATCAGGGAAGAAGCTGCTGAAGCTCTCTTTATGCTCCAGCACACATGTCAGAAGAGCAAAGAGCTCAGTATGGTTGCACAAGACAAACTAAATTTCCCCACTGAAACCACTGGGCTGGTGGATGGGAGGAGAAGCGGCAGTGCAGCACCATGTGTAACATATTTCCAGTTACTATAGGCTGAGTCTGTGCTTGTGCACTCCAGATTCAGGAACTGATACTGGTAAAAACAGCAAAGCAGTTTTATCTGAAATAGGTATTTCTGTATCAGAAGTTTATTAGAATGTGGCATAATAATTCAGTTCTGTGCCCAGGTACTGTGTAGGTGAAACTGGTGGGAGGTGCTGGTTGCCCTGTCACTCCATAAATGCATTTTTGTTAGTTTGTAACCCATATGTAGGTGAAAATGGTGTATGCTCTTCTTTTATGGATGATGTGGTGTTAACTTGGCCGAAGTTTTCCTAGCTTTTCATTATTAAATTGCATGCAAAATCCATAAATAGCAAACAGAACAAAGGTTGTTGATCCTCTGTTGTCTTTGGCATCTTGCTGGATGGAGAGTCCAGCTGGATAAAGTGTTCTGGATTTGCTTTTGGATTACTCTTAACACAATATTAGTGAGACAGTACTACAGCTTCAGATATGCTTGTGTTATGTTTTAAACCTAAGTAATTGCATTAATTTGTCATAGTGCTCTGTAATTCCATAAGGCAAGGAGACAAATTAAAGGATATTAATTTCTACTGACAGAAAATACATATTATGATACTTCTGAAAAGAAGAACCTATTTTTAGATGCAGAACACACATAGATGCAGCTAATTATACAACTTTCTTGCAAAGTTATGTTTCATTTATTTCTGAGTAGTCACTTTAATTTTAATAGGCCTACATGCTAAAATAAAATTAAGCAGACGAATGTTTTCACGTTGGAGCCTTAGGGGGCCTGTGTATACCAGCCAAAATGTATAAAACAGCTCAGTGCTGTACATACTGGTTACAATTTCTCTTTCAAAAGTAGATTCTTGGGTTAGAAAAGGGAATGGAACCAAACTATTTAAACTGAAAGAGAACATAGGCTTAAGAACAAACGGACATAAACTGCCCATGAATGTGTTTAGACTGGCAATTAGAAGAATGTCCTTAACCATCAGAAGGTGGAAACATCCTTCTAAGAGTGAAAGTGGATATAGAAGCTGAAACTAATTGTGAGATGTACCTTGGTTGGGTTAGCACAATCTCATGATGTGATTCCTTGTGGCAGACAGCAATGGAGTATGATGATCCAAGAGCTCTGCTCCATCATCTTCTGGTTCTAGTATAACATAATGAGTACTTCTTACATAAATAACTACTATAATTCTTCTCAAGGCATGCTTGGATCCACAGTAATCACCATCGAGCTCATTATGTTCAAGCACTTTGACATGAAAGCTGTGAGGTAGAATCAGATGCCCATCAGCAGAGGTAATTGGGCTGGTGGAAATGCCTGATGACCTCCAGTGACTGTGGTGGGAGGTGGGAAGATGAAGGTGCTTGTAATGTGTCCCTGAGCAGCATCAAAGAGGACACATTAATCAAAGGGGGAACAAAAGAGGGCAGAAGAATGACTGATCTCAGAACAACACTGTGTCTTTCTTGTTCGCTGGAGAGTCACATTACAGCAAATGTCCTTTGTAGTCACAGACTTTGAAAGCCTGGGGGACGACACACAGTGAAAGGCGGTTGTGAAACAGGTAAATAAATGTCTAGATGCACAAGTGGCAATGTTGGAAAAAAAATGAAAGTAATGGTACCTGATCCTTGAAGATGTCAGCTGTTTGTATGCCAACAGCAAATATTTAATTTGAAAAATATTTGAATTTTGCAATGACAATTATTCCAGAATTATGAGAAACACGTCACTCCCCTGTGCAGTGCTAACAAGGGCCTGTGTGGGATTTGCTGAGGAAGGAACACCCTGAACTTGAACCTCCCACATCCCATGGGCATGGAGCAGCTTCACAGGCTGAAGCTATGATGATTTTCCTTAAGACAGAGAAATTTGGAAATGCCATCAGCAGCCTTCCACATACCCAATAAATGTGAGTAAGAGGTGAAGAAAATTCCATTATATTAATGGTAAATTCTACAGATTAGGTACCATTAATGTCAGAAACAAAGGGCTGGACTTGAGGGCCATCAGCCTGCTCGGCTCCACTACCTTTTGCTATTAGTATGGGCTAGGGTCAAGTACTGAGAGAGTAATTAAGGCTTCTCTTGTTTCTCACAGTCTGGCTTGGAATTAGGTGTTTCCTGTGACTGTTTCACTAGCTGTTTGGTGGTTGCAAAGCTACTCCTTCAGCAAAGTACACAGATGTTTCTTTCCCCACACCAAAATACCCCAGTGTTCATTATTCAGGTGCCACAGGACTGCAGTAAAACAAGGGAGTTGTTCCTGCAAGGTGGTACACTCAGAAACAGAGAGCTGCTGCTTCTGGTCATGCCAAACTTGAGTGTCTCATGACCTCCGTACAGAAGGCATGTGAAAATTCAAAGGTATTATTGCAACAGCTTTTCTGGGATGTTCTTCACACAAAGATTAGAGAGGGCTTTGGAAGAATCAGCAAAGAATCAAAAGAAAAATAGGGTGAAATACACCATAAACTGCAGAAGACATCTTCTGTAAGGACTGAGGTTGCCAGAGCCAACTTGTATTGCAATTACATAGCTACATCTTCCACTCACCTCCACAAACTTCAGACAGACTTGGGGTTCAGAGACTCCTCTTGGATTTTAGAGTTTTTTCTTCATCTTCTGGGGGGAGCTGCCTCTTTTGTAACTTCCCATTAATTTCCTTTGGAGGTACTTTCCTGTCAGGACTGGTCTGGTCAGTGGGAGCTGCAGTACCCCCCTGGAAGGGAACGTGGCAGGGAATGTTGAGGGAGTCTGTAAACTGGGACTTGCTCAGCGATACCTCCCCTTCCACATTATCACCATGCAGAGGGCACCTCTGTCACCCCACAACCTTCTCCCAGGACCAGCGGAGCAAGGACCAGCAGCTCCATGGGGCTGTGGGATTTCAGGATAGGTCCCTTTGGCCATGTCACGGGCAGGCTCGGGGAGGCTGCCTGCTTCTGTGCTGCAGCAAAGCACAGTGCACCTTCATGGGGGGCTATTTTTGAAGGGGTGACACAGTATGGCCGCGGGGCTGGTGCACAAACTCCTGGCTCCATGCCCTGCCCTGTGCTTGGGTCAGAGGTGGCTGCAGAGTGTTTTCTCTCTCATGTCAGCCCAGCAGTACCTTCCCTCCAGACCATTTTAGGACTGGGCTAATTCCCTAAATTTAACCAGTGATGTCAAAGGCTCATGTTAGCTCCCTGCACCGAGTCCTGTGCCTACACACACTGATGTGAGCCAGGAATAACTCCACCAGTACCTAGATCTGAATCCTGTCCCAAGCAGTGACACCCAGTGCCCAGTTTTGTAACAGGGACCCCTGAACCTTTGCTGTGCAGGTGCGTCAGCCCCACAGCTGGGGGGAAGCAGATGTTGGGGCTGGGAAAACTTACAGTGGGAGAGCTGGATACAGCTGGCAATGTAAGGAAAGACCTCTCAAGGTAAGTTGGAAGTGGAGCGCTGTTATTTATTGATCCAGTGGTGGCCAGAGAGCAGGCATGGGGATGGCTGTGTTTGGTTTGGCTGCTGAACTGACAAATTGGAGGAGGAAAGCAAACTCTGGTGTGCATCTAAATTTGTTGCCTAAAAGTAAGGAAAAAAACTTTGGAGACAATATTAGTATCAGTAAAGTAGAGAGCAGTTCTTTAATGAAGGTTTTCAGGAGCACGAAGTATATAGGTACACACACAGTATAGGGTTCTTACAAATTAATAACATGACTTAATTATCATATCTAATGGGTACATCCAACCCGAGAACATTTTGCCCCTGGTACCACCCTCGTACCACCCTCAGAACTGCCCCATTGGAGCATCTCCAAGGGGTCTGGGCCTTCTACTTTGTACAGTCTTGTTATTCTGGTCCAGGTGCCTGTGTCCCAAACATGATGTCCTTGCTGCTATCTTCTCCATTGGAAAAGAGAGTTAAACAAAATGCAGGCATGTGGCACAAACCATGAGAAATTGTGAGAAACTGTTAGCTGCTACCTCGGGTGTAAGAAACTATACAGCTATATAAAAATCTACAAATATATAATATCTATGAATATATGTAGTGGGTTTTTGTAGACGTTCCCTAGCAACTGGGGTAAAAAACTAAGGAAGTATTCCATCCCATTGCTTTACATAATCAGGTGTATAAAAGATGATGAGGGAGTTCCCTTTCTCTTTTCCTTCTCTGGTTAACTCTCAGGGACAGCAGGTCTCAGTGTTTTGGCCTCACTTATCCATATGAGTGAGGCCTATCTGAGAGCTGTTGTCTGGGCCAGCATGGGAGGGGAAGAATTTGCTTTTTCCAAGGAAAGTTGGTGAGAGGTGTTTTATTGTGTTAGTGATTTTATTGAGCTAATTTCTGAGTTTCAATAGTGTATATCTGTTTGTTTGGGATTCCTGTTCAAATGTACATAGTGTTTAATTGTATATAAATGTAATATATGTAACTTTTTTTTTTCCCCCAACAATTTTCTTTCGCTACCTCTTTTTTCCTTTTGGGAGAGGGAAGGCTGACTGGCTAGCACTGGGGTTTGGCAGGGAGCCAAGGCAAACTTATACAATCTATAAAAATCCTAAGGCATCATTCCCCCCTTAGAGACTTGAAAAAAATTCTCGTCTTGCCTCTACCACTTACTCTTAACATTACAGCATGAAGATAAGCAACAACTACAGCACAGAATCTTGCAGCAAGCTATTATGCAAGCACTAATGATAAATATAAGTAATACAAACAGTTGTTTTATCCAGGTCCAGTTTGGTAACCATGAAGTAAGTTTAAGGAAGAGATCTCCAAAGCCCAATGACACATCTTCAAGAGCTACCTGCTGTAGAATTTGAGTTTGCATCCAAATTTCAGCCGAATCGTTTGAAATTCTTCCACTCTGATCTATGTAAGTACAACAACTGGAGTAAACGATGGTACACACACCTCCTCGTGCGACTAGTAAAAAACTGAGAACCAATCTGTTTCGCAAAACCACACGAGCCAAACCACGTTCTTTCTCTTTTAAGGCCATGATTACATCTAAAGTATAATTTTCAATGTGTTCAATAAAGGCTGAAATGTTAATAATTGCCTTCTCCAATTCAGTTACTCCTGAAGAAGGAATAAGAGTCCTAATCACACTGTGAAAAGTCATGGGATATTCAGCAAGAGGGCTGCTGGATCTTTTTATCCTTCTTCCATAGGTTCTTATCCATCCATTTTGTTTTTCAGTTTGGTCAAATATTGTTATGTTTGGGATTACAGCCCCAAGAGCACAAGCCCGATCTTTATCAAGGGGCAAAACTTTCCATGCTTCATTTTCACATATCCAATACCATCCTGAACCCTGCAGGGGAATCATTCTCCAGGGTGTCTTTGCCAATCCTATTACCATTTCTGGTGTTAGCCTTATTTTAGATTCAGTTTTATGACAGTACGGAGGGAGAACGATCTTTCCTGTGGCATTAACAATCACGCAGGGTACTGCATAACTTTCTTGGTCAGGAATTAAGCTGCTTAGGGCTATAGGCATGTAGGCCTTAGTGACTTGTGTCCAACTTCCAGATGCTAAAACACTTGAGGGATCATTATATTTAGGGTCCTTATCAATGTTTGTCTTGTTCATTAAGACACCAATTAAAGGCCAGTTGTTAACCTCACTAGTTGTTGGCATTTGAGTACAAATCCAGAAGTCATTTTTGTGAAGGACATTGGATACATTTTGGACTAGAGCCACATGCAAATCTCGGTTCCAAACCTGAAACATGGTTACCACCTGTGTAGGTAATAAACACAGAAAGAACAATCTAAACCACATCATTTTTGTCTGTATCAGTCTCTGTTTTTGCAGTTGTTCCAGGAGCAGAGTCCTTGTTAACTCTGGAGTAGTGAATCCACAGCCCTTTGCCTGTAACCTTGACTGCAGTGACGGTGGTCAGCAGAACTTGGAATGGTCCTCTCCACTCAGCTTGTAGGGGATCATTGTCCCACCATTTAATATAGACCTAGTGTCCAGGCTGGAATAGGTGAGCAGGAGTGTCCAATCCTGTGGGTCTGGGTAACACGACGAATATCTGGAGTTTCTGCAAAGTAGAACCTAGAGCCATTAAATATTTCTGTGAGTCAATTTCCCACCGTCCTATGAATTTCTCCCGGAAGCTGAGGGATCTGATACGGGCTATAGAATACTTCAAAGGGACTAATGTTGTCTTTCTACCTAGGTGGTATGTGGATTCACAGTAAGGCTATAGGCAGGGCGGCAGGGGGGCAAGGGCAGCAGGGAGGCAGGGGCAGCAGGAGGGCAGGGCCAGCAGGGGCAGGGGCAGTACGGGCAGGGGCAGTAGGGGCAGGGG
>VXBX01005327.1:621571-652538 GCA_013400415.1 Scytalopus superciliaris
CCCTGCCATCCCCCAGCCCCGCCTCTATTTTCGGCCCTGGCTGTGCTCGGAGCTGCCGAGAAAGCGAAGGTTTCCTGCTTTTGGGTTGCCGCGGGCGTTGGCAAATTTGCAGCGTCTCCCCCTGTGTTCGGTGCTACTAACACTTCTGTGTCGTCTTCCAATTCCTTACCGCAAATTTGACCAATACAAAAGATTTTACGAGCTGACTGTCCACCCCCCCGTGCCAGGTTTAATATAGAAAGAGGCATCCGTGCCCCCCTTCCCCTCTCAGGTGGAGCGAGCCACGCCTCCAAACCCTAAGTAGAGCCCAGAGGAGCGAGCCAAGCCAAGAGGGGATCCAAGCCCCCCTAAACGGAGTGCCTGCAAGCAGAGTAAAAAGGGGGCCTTTAACCTTTACTTTCAGACAGAAAAACAGCAGCCAAACTTTCCACCTTGGGATTCAAACCTACAAGCTCTGGGTTAACACAGCACCTTTACAAGACGGCACACCACCAGCATCTCTCAGTGTGTCTCTGTTGCCCGCAGCCGAGAGAGCCGTCCCCCGGTCCTGCCCGAAACCGCCAAGGGGACCGCGCCGAGCGCCAGCCCCCCTAAAAGCGGCCGGACTAAAACACACCCAGGGGGAAACGCAAAGCGCAGACAACCCTCTGGCCAAGCCACGCCACAAAAAACAGCACAGGACGACCCTCCCGTTTCCACACCGATCAAAACTGGCCTCTCCTGCCGCGTCCTTCGCCCTTAGACCGGGAAAAACACGACCGATTTTCACAACACCGAGGAATCCCACCAAAAGTAGCAATACGGATCCCGAAAAATTTCAGGAAAAAAATGCATTACAGTTGCTTGCAAATAATAACCAAACAGAGTTGCTCTCCTTACCCTCACTTCTGTGTGCCTGTGTGGGATTCTCAGGAGCTGGGCTTCTGGGGTCGGTGTGAGAAATTCTTTTACACGTCCCGGCAGGAGAATCTCTTGCAGATGAAATTTCTCAATCCGGAGAAGCCACAGGTCCTGTGTCCTACCGCCGCTGCAAATCTGTTGCCTAAATCGAGGAAAAAAGCTTTGGAGACAGTATTAGTATCAGTAAAGTAGAGAGCAGTTCTTTAATGAAGGTTTTCAGGAGCACGAAGTATATAGGTGCACACACAGTATAGGGTTCTTACAAATTAATAACACGACTTAATTATCATATCTAATGGGTACATCCAACCCGAGAACATTTTGCCCCTGGTACCACCCCCGTACCACCCTCAGAACTGCCCCATTGGAGCATCTCCAAGGGGTCTGGGCCTTCTACTTTGTACAATCTTGTTATTCTGGTCCAGGTGCCTGTGTCCCAAACATGATGTCCTTGCTGCTATCTTCTCCATTGAAAAGAGAGTTAAACAAAATGCAGGCATGTGGCACAAACCATGAGAAAGTGTGAGAAAGAGTTAGCTGCTACCTCGGGTGTGAGAAACGATACAGCTATATAAAAATATACAAAGTTATAAAAATTCTGAGGCATCAGATCGATGTTACCTTTTGTTGGTGGTGGTTTTGTCAGTAAAATGACAAAGAACAGAAAGTTCTGTCCAAAACAAAACGTTGTATTGGGTTGGAGGTGACTGTTTCATTTTGGGTGCCAGGTAAAGGAAAACAAGGAAAATAAAGGGCTTGCTTCACAAAAATACTGGAAGAGTGGCAGCCTCCCAGTCCCCCTGCAGCTTCCCATTCCCCCCTCTCCTTCTCTTCCTGTCCTCAAGAGACAGATGTGCAGCATCCCACCAAATGTTAAGGATAAGGATTAGCTTCCACCCATCTCCTCTCTGAGTTGCCCCATGAAGTGAATCCCAGAAAGGCTTTGCTAGGAAAAAGTGTCTGTTTTCAAACAGAATTTGCCAGCCACAGTGGGCTGACCTTTTTCATCCCATTGCCTGGTGCAACCCTTTCTCCATTTCTTAGTTTTTTGGGGAAAGCTCAGTGATTGCAGCTGGGCAGATATTTAGCAGAAGACTTTTCCCCCATCAGTTCAGAAGAGCTGGCAATCAGGATGAGCTGTGAGGAACAGGAGTTTTGTCAAGAAGGTGTTTCAGTGGGGCATTTGCATATGTGAGGATGGACTCATTCGCTGCCAGTAGGGAAAAACAGTCACAGCCATGAGTGCTGCCTGGGCAGGATGTGGGTGGGCAGAAGGGCTGAGCCAAGTCTGCACAGAACATCCATCACCTCTGCATTTCAGCCTGGCCACAGCACCCGCTGGAACCTGTAGCCCTTCTAGTCTCTCAGAGCTGAGTGGCAGAGAGCTTGGATGGTGTGATCTTGGCTCAGCACCATGGGAAATGTGTGGAGCAAAAACAGTCTGAGCTATGGCTGGGAAAAAATACTTTTCTAGCTTTATGTAGTTTTGCCCTTCCCATCCCCAACTTCACAGAAGGGTCAAATCTCATCTTTATATTTTTTGATTTATTAATTTTGCTGGAGAAAGATTTAGACCCCAAGATCACAACAAAGGGTTAAGAATGGAGGAATCTGAGATCCACACTTGAAACAGGCCAGCTGAGGTTTCACCATTGCCCTGCCCTAACTGCTGATTGCTGGTGCCTCCCAGGTGGCTTTTCCACACACAGACTAAAAATTCCAGCCTAAGAAACTTTTCCTGGCAGAAGTTTCATGGAAAGTAGTACATTCCTGAAATGAGGAAGAAGGAGAAAAAAAAATTAGTTGATATTTTTCAGGGAAATGTTGATTTCTCCAGCAATTGAGAGGCAGTGAGGTGGGCACAGGGACCGCAGGAGCTGCTGCTGACCTCCATGTGTGCAAGTGTTGGATAGACAAGGCTCTTCCATGGGCACAGAGAATCCTTGGGGCTTCTGTGTGTCCTGACCACTGCAGAAACAAATGACAGCCCTTTGGAAAACTTCAGAGACTGGTGGGCAGGCTCCAGTGCCTGGCAAAAAACCCCCAAAACCAGCAGTGGAAACCCCACTGGCACAGCGCAAGCCACAGACAGCCAAGAATGAGTTGTTACAGCTTGTTCATGGGGGGAAACGGGTAGATTTGGTTTCCCTCAGTCCCGATCCACTGCACATATCTAAAGTTTAATCCCTCATGACAAAATCTTGAAGGAAAGGCCTAAATCTTGGCATTGCAGATAACCCAAACTGTACCCATGGTTCAGTATCCCCATAGGGGAGGAGAAGATGGGCTTGCAAGGGACCCTGTCTACTTGTTGGGGAGAGACAAGGCCGAGATATGGAGGGAAACAAGGACTGCCATAATTTCTTGAGGGATAGCTTGGGTTAAGTGGTTACCAGAAGGAAGGAAAAGGGAAAGAGCAGCCTCTATCACACCATCTTTTGGAGAAGAGCTATGGAATTGCTCCATACCGTAGAAGAAGGTGCCATCAATTTGCTCAGACCTACCAAGAATGCTTCCAACATATGGGTTGCAGAAAGAACAGAAAAAGGCTTGAGAGCAGTTGCTTTCTTTGGGGGAGAGAGGAGTCAGGCAAAAATGAATGTATTTGATAGAATTTAAAGCATATCCTTCATTTATAAGTGGTAGCAAAAAAACCCCAAACCAAAACAAAAAAAACCCCCAACGCTAAAGAACCCTCTGAAAAGAGTTCATCTCTATGCTATTTCTGATTAGAGAATCATAGTGACCAGCATGGGTAGGACTGTTACAGTGAAGTGCCTGGTAAAGCCACAGGAAGGTTTCTTGGTTTGTTTGCAACATCACAAACATGCCAATATTCATGGAGGTGTCTTCTTGGCTACTAAGAGGTGTAGGGCAGTTATTGTGTACCACATGGTACAAAGAAAGAGCTATTGCCATCCACTCACTTTTTTGCAACTGGCAGATCTGGTCCATCATCTCTTGAAGTCAATAGGGAGAATATCACTGACCTGACAAGGTCTCTCTTTGCCCTACACTTGAAGCTGTTTCCATTTGAGATGTGCTACCAGCAATGCTGGATTGCTGATGAATTTTTCAGTAATGTGCATGTGAAAGTAATGCTATCTCAAGGCATGATTAAGTCACCTGGTGTCTCAGTCTCAGGACACATCCTGTTAGACGCTGTTCTTCCATAATTGGCCTAAGCAGACTTTTTTATGGCTGTTTCTCACCGATAGCTCACACTAGTTACATAGCATCAGTGTGTTCATCAGAGCCTCTAGTGAGTCACCAGACCGTGGGGTGGGTAATTGTTACTTTGCTTCCTTGCTGAGAGTTTAAATAACATGCACAAATCAAAAAACCCTTATTGCTACAAAATACAATTCTAAATAATACTCAAGTGGTAACATGAAAGGAGAGGAGGTGGCAGCTGGAATGCCACTGCAGTGCTGCTATTTTTCTGGTGGTAATAGGGTTTTTTGCTTAAGCAGCAAGTAGACCTAGCTGGAAAAGGACATTTTTCTTTTCTGAGGTATTTAGAAGTTTCAGCTTTTGGGTTTGTTTTGGTGTGGAGCAAAACCAAGGTCTTCTCTGGTTTTTCATGAGAACCAAAGAGAATGAGGCAGGGGCTTGGTGACAGGAACTCACCCACCATCACTCCGTATCTAAGACTGGTGGCCTAGACCTCGCTCAGTGTAATTAGTGGTGGAAGTGATAATTGAGCCATCCTCATGCTCAGTGAGCAGCCCTGACTCACCTGTGCCAGTGGGCGGAGGGGACCCTGAATCAGGTGGGGCTGAGCCCTGGATGCATCCAGGCCCTGCTGCATGTAGAGGAGGGACCTGCAGAGGATATGGGGTGGGAGGTGACCACAGCATCCCACTGCACAGTTCTCAGGGAAGGGCAGACAGACAGGAGAAAATCAGGAGAAAGTAGCTGGCAACTGCATTTCTTTGATTCCAGTAGAAGATGTTAGGTGTCTGTGCCATGATTGACCCCAGAGGCAGAGATCACACCATCATAAATCAGCACCAGACTCTTGGCTGTAAGGAGACAAAAGTGATTTGTTTCTCTTCTCCCCACCACCACAGCAGGACTTTCACATTGAATTTTATGTGGTAGACCTGAGCAAGGTTGAAGCTTACTGTTATCTCAGGTCCCATTTGGGCTGTTTCATAAACATTCCAGCCTAGCAAACCAAAACATGATCTTTCCTCTCTTACCTATGTGAAACCATCGGTGAACATCAATCTGCATGTGTGTCCCACAAAGCATGAATGAGGCCAGCTAGGGAGTTGGCTGGAACCCAAGGCAGCACCTCCCGAGAGCACCTTTCACTGGCAGAGCTGGCATTGGGGTGTCCAGCGCTGGGCTCCTGCAGCCCAGGGGACATGTACTGGGTGCTGGATGAGCTGAAAGTGAGTGTGGGCTTGCCCTTGGATGGAGAAATATGGGCTGGGGGAGATCAGGGCTGCACATGGGTAAGCTGCAGAAAGAAGATATGCTGCATCAGCCTGGAACTGAATGAGGAAAAATTAGGAGCCAGACCAGGTGTGGGATGCCATAACCCCTGTAAGAAGTCTGATGAGGAAGGAAGGACAAAGCATCCTTTATACAGGCCACCCAGGTTTTGCCATTAATTCCTTCTGCAATCACCAATATCACCACCACATTACCAGCCCCTTTTCTGCTCATCTGAACCTGGGGAAGCAGTTCTTTCAGAGGCTGGTTGGATTCCCTCTATACATTTCCTTTCAGAGCTCTGATTTTGCTTAGCACAGAATGACATTCTCAAAAGCTGCTTTCTCTGAAGAGAGAGCTGTAAATACTTTATATGTAACTCAGTCCTCTGAAAAAAACTGAAGCTTAAACAAAAAGTTAAAGTGTTTCCCACCTGCCAGCAGAGATCCTGCCTGACCCTCAGTTGCATTGAAGGATGTACTTTGGTTTTGGAGCAAATAAGTCTCCTCAGCCTGCCCTGTCCTTCACCAGGGGGAAAATTACAGTTGTTGTGGTGTCTGTCAGGGTATGGACGAGATAGAGCTCCTCTCTGACTCCCACCACTGAGTCACACAAGTGCTGCTGTCTCTGCCCACCCCACAAGTAACTTGAGACTCCCTGCTGCCTGTGACTAGCCTGGGACTTACCTCCTTCCTACCACCAGTCATCCTTCCCTCTTCTTTCTGTCTTGGCAAAATTAACCTAGCAGTGTTTCTGAATGAAATAGCATTATGTGTGTGGCATGGTCTGGGGGTGGGGATGGGGGACAGCCCTCAGCCGTGACACTCTGTTGCTACTTGAGAAGCAGCAGTGCAGGAGCCCACCAGTGTTCAGGAAATGGACAATCTCCCACCCAGCCTCATCCCTGAGCTGCCCTGTGAGGTGAAGCCCAGAAAGGTTTCCCTAAGAAAAAGTGTCTGTTTTCAGTCAGAATTTGCCAACAACAGTGGGATGGCCTCTCTCATCCTGGTGCGATCATCTGTCTCCATTTGCTCCACTCTTTTGGGGGGGGTGCAGTGTTTGCATCTGGGCAGATGTGTAGCAGAAGACAGGCCCCATTCTGAAGACCTTTTCTGCACCAATTCAGAAGCACTGGTGAGCAGGACAAGGTGTGAGGAATGGGAGTTCTCACATGGGCACCTGAGCACAAAGCTCAAGTGATGTGGCTGGAGAAAGAACAGGAGGCTGGTGATATCCAGCACTATCCCCTGTCCTCAGCACAGGATGGGAAGAGAGGAAAGACACCCTCTTTGTGGGTAAACCCTTCTGCAGCAGATGCAATGCTACACAATGACTGCTCATGTTCGCCTCGCCCCCACTCACCTGGGAGCTTGACTTGGGCTGAAAATATCTGCTCCATTTGTCTGCAAGGCAGACCGATGCCTCTGGCTGTAAATCTGCTGGGAAGCTCATGACTCACAGCACAAGAGCCGTGGAGGGCTGTGAATTATGCGGCGCCAGCTGCTCACCTTTCTGAAGGCGGTTTTGGCTTCCTGGGGTGTTTGTGCCAGAACAGATGAGCCTCTGCCATGGTGGGGCAATCACAGCCCCGCACAGACATGCTGGGAGGAGGGTAAGAGCATGTCCCAAGTCAACAGGGCTGGAGAAGACATCAGGGCTCGGTGTTGCTATAATTATAAGCCCACTAGGTGGATTTTCTAGAAAAAGAAAAAAAGCTGCCTAACTCAAACTCTCCATTACACAAATGTCCATCCATTGACTTCTGCCCAAGCAGAGTGGTTTCTCCAAGTTTCTCCCACTGCAGAGTTGAAGCTCTGTGGCATGCCCAATTCAGGATGCATTCTGGTGCACCAGCACCTCAGAGGCTTGGTGGGAGGGCTTTGACACTGCCAGGACTGCTTTACAGCTGCGGTGAGTGAGCCTGGATATGAGCATGGCCTTGGGACATACCAGAACTACCAGGGCTCCTCTCAGCTCCTCATCTGTGCACAGGTGGTGGCACAGCCAAAATCTTTCACTGCTCCATACACTAGCTGCTTCTGCAGCATGCTGGCAGTCCCCAAAATGCCTCTTGGTAAGAGTCTGGACACTTTTTCCTTTGTGGTCAGAGCTGAGATACACCTTTGGAGAAGGTATGGGAATGCAGAGTATCCGATGGTCTTTGTTCCCTGGCTGGTATCTGCTGCTCCTGGACCTGCTGTCTTCCTGAATACACAGACAGTCTGCAACCCACCTCATGCCTGGCAGCATTCCAACCTGCTCTCACCACGCAAAGGTGCCAAACACAGCCAGGTACTGACAGAGACATTAAGCAATGCTGGCCAAAACTGGAGTGGGGTGATAAAACCAAGCCCCAGAATTGGCTCAAATGATGCACAGCATATTTATCTCTGTCATTCATGCACACGGGTGCTTGAAGCCCTCCTGGCCCTGGAAATGGGAGCTGTTTGCCTCTCAGGTGTGAGGTTTTCTGTCTAACCTGGTAGCTGGAAGTACTTAACAAATGAGCTCAAAATTTTGTAATAATCTCCTGAGTAACATAAGTTGTCAAGAGAGGTGATGAATGGAGCTGGTCTTGGAGGAGATGGAACAAAACCTGAGATCTGCTCACATCTGCTGGAAGTGCATGGCTACCTACACCCAAGTGAGCTTGCTACTGTCATGTAGGATTGGGAGCTTCACTTCTGAGATGTCCTTGCTGTAAGTCATCTGGGAAAACTGGCAACTCTGAAAAAACCTTGCAGAGTGTAAACATCTGCTGCAGCCATTCTCACCGTGGTAAGACCATATTTTCCCTTCTGAGAAGGTGGTGTAATCAAGGCCCCCTTCCCTGTTTGATCTTCATTCTCGGCCTTATTTCCTTTCTTATGTTTAGTACAAGGGACTTCTCTGTAAAACTCACCTATGTGGTATTCCATTCCCTTGTTATTTATTCCTCTTCTGAGATTGCCTGAGGTGGCATTTGATCATGGCAGATATGCTCTTCCGGGTATCACTTTCCCCAGGTGCTTCTGACTCAACGGAAAACCCAGAAAGACACCCACCATCCTTTTCAAGATGTAACTAGCCCAGACACTGCTGCATCACATAATTTTTTCATTCTACATCACCGATGACTCAGCCTTCATTAAGAGCAGTCATCAGGGACTGTTTCACCCTACATTTCCTCCTGGCTAGAGGCCACCCCAAAACCTGTGCAACAAAATGAGCTTCAGATCTGCTCTTCTAGTGCTGTGGCTGCTTTTGAGACTGTGCTGCTCCTTCTCCTTGATACTTCCTGCATGTGGTGCTACAGACTGCTGAGGAAGGCAGGAAGTGGACAGCCCAGCATCTCTCCTAGCTTTGGCATTTGGGACATAGGGATCAGCAGAGCTTCTGTTCGAGGAGATCGTGCAGGGTTAGTGCTGACCATTGAGGGATTTATATAGCTGGTTGGGGTTTTTTCCCTCTGCCGTGCTTCCCTGGGTTGCTTTCCCAAAGATAATTACATGACTCGGGAAGACAGACGCATACCTTGCATACTTGTGGGAACCATAATGCGATAGGTGGTGTAGAGCATTTTGAAGCTCTTTGAACACACAGGAGCAGCTGAATTCCCGTAACTTACCTACCCAAACCAAAGCAAGTCCAGGCAATAGCTACATAGTTTTTGCAGAGCTCTTACCCAACAGAGGACAAACATTTCCCAGGAAGGCTTTGGTCTTGCAGCGCTGAGGCACAGACACTTCTTGTCACCAGAGAAATCACGGGTGTTTTGTCAGGTAAGATTTACCATTTCTGATTTACCATTTTTTAAAAGATCTTGTTTGAACTGAGGCTGGAACAGGAACATTTTCTCCTATGACTGCAAGAAAAAGGCAGTTGTGTGTTTTCTAAGAGGCCAAGGGAACAGCACAGAGAAATTATCCTCTCTTAAGTAGATAAGTGATTGTTATGGCTAAAATAACCTGGCAGCTAATTGCCTGTGAAGATAACTGGTAGAGCTGGGGCGTGGGGCTGTTAGTTTAGTACAGACAGCTCTGCAGTAGACACAAAGGGAGACACAAGCTTTGCTTCGAGTGCTTTAACGTTTGAATTGTTGAGTTGCAATTCAATTCACTGATTTTGGAAGAAAACTAGAGAAGTGAGAAAGAGAGATTTTATTCCACATAGTTACTTGGAGGACCGTACAGATCTTAAACCCACTCCAAATCTGTGTTGATAGGTGCACCCAGCACCTCCTGTACTTTGTAATCAGAGCAGTGGTCCTGGAGCACTGCGAGGTGGATCCTGGCATCCTGCCATACCTGTGGGATGGCTGGGACAAGTTTGTGAGCTCCTTTGGGACCATTTTGGGGGGTACTGTTGCTCAGGAATGAGAATAAGGGCTTGGTTGAAATTGAAGATAATATTTTCAAAGGTTTTCAAGATTTTGTCTGGTTCCTAGTTATATGTGTAGGTGGTTGTTCCTAGCTAGTAATGAGCTATTCAGAGGAAATCATGACATGTAAATAGGAATGTATTTATTCATTTGCCTCCTACCTTTATATCCAAAGGGATATAGAGAATACAGAGGAGCTTTTAGCACCCATTGCCATCAGTGCAGGTGACCTGAAACTATCCACCTGTCCCCTGCAACCAGACTAGGACAAACCCTTCAACAGGGCTTTGTCATACAGAGAGTTTATAAAAAAATGCCTGGGGGTTCCTGAGCAATGCTGGAATCCTGACCGTGAGCCTCTTCCCACTCTGGTTATCTTTGCAGCCCTGAATCAAGGCAGGGGGACAATGACTGTGCTTGGGGGAAAACTTCCTTTGGAAGAGATCGTGAGTTTCCCAGCTTCTAAATGTTTTTGTTTGTCAGGGTGAGGGGAGCAATACAACTTACTGCTTGCCCTGACATGTGCCTGCTGTGTGTAAACCTGCAGCTTTTATAAAAAGGGCTCCTGTCCTGAGGACTGTGGAGCATTCAAGTGTTTCTTGGCTCTGGGCTTCTCCTTTAACTGTTGTAAGATCAGATTAATGATGTATTAGTTCAAGATAACTGCCATGAGATCATGTAATTAGCTTGTGATCATGCTCTGTGCCAGCTGGCTGAAACCTGATGCTTTTAAAAAAAGCTCTTTCAGACCAACTACAGATAGAGCTTTTTGACTGATGACATTAACAAATAGCTCATTAGTCACCTTTTGGACTAATTAAAGGAGAGCACATCCAATGCATAGAGAACAGCTGTGGGTGGACAAAGACAGCCATCAGGCTGAGGTCTGGGGAACAGGGGAAGCAGTTTGTCACCTTGTGCCTTTTGCTGTGCCCATCATGCTCCAGGTTAAACAAATTTGTAATACCCCCCTCAAAAGCCTGATCCTGCCCTGCTCAGCTCTGTAAGGCTCCTCAGACCTTCTCATTCCCACTCACGTTGCCCTCGGGCAGATGAGCAGCTGCAGGAAGGCAATGCCTTCCTGGGGCAGCGATACCGCCCAAAAGCCACTGCTGCTTGCCCAAGGGACAGGGCTTCCTCTCAACACTGCTCCCACATTCAGAACACACGGCCTTTTTGACACAAAGGTCTTACTCTGAGCAAAACTGCGTGTCAGGGGATACTTTAACTTCTCTGGACTGATTGTGAGTGAGAAGAATCTGGGTTATTGTGTAGGCACCATAAGGACATCTGTATCACTTTAGTGACCATGGGGCCAGACATTCTTAGCTCATGCCTGATGAGAGAAAGGCTGGGTTGCTATCCCTATATAATTGCAGGGCACTGGGAAACAGCCCAGGAAAAGGGATCTGTCTGGTAGCATTTCATCTCATGTGTGGCTGCTGCAAGGCTGCTTCCTGAGTCCCTCTCCTGCAGTGGGACCAAGCTCTCTCCCTCTTCTCCAGCCAGACCAAGCTCTTGTCTTCAGTCCCTGCTTCTTGTCTCAGCCTCAGTCCTGCCTCAGTTGCCCACCTCATCCCTTTAGTGTGATGCATATCCATCTAAACCCCCACAAATTTCTTGGAGGCACAAGGGTTAGGGTCAGTGCCTGCTCTTGCTGGAGAGCACAGTAGCAATGGCCAACTCCACTGCAGGGTTTGCAACATGGACAAAACCATTTTTTTCTCTCCTGTCCCATCCTCCCTCACCAAACTGATACCCAGCTCTACTCTCCTCAGTGTTCTCCCTGCTGCCCCATCTACCAGCTCTTCTGTGACTTGTGACCACCTCAGCAGTTGTGTAGCCTTTTCCCTTGCCACAGTCCCTGCCAATGCTTACTCTTACACCAGGCTGGTGGTTCTGCAGTCACCTGCCCTGGCCTGTCCACCAAGCAATGCAGTGGTGTTGCTTGGGGTTGCTCTGGTCCCAGCTGTGTGCACCCCACACTGCCTGTCTCCCCCAGGGCAGATGCTGCTCAGAAGGGTTCACATTCTTCCCAGGTGCTGCAAAGGGTTTGGGAAGGTTGTTCATCCAAACAAATAAATCACTGAGTGCAAAGGGCTCCAGTGTGCTGCTCAGAGGGCTCAGACCAGTGAGGTGGTGTGGAAGTATCACCAGCCCTAAGTGATGACCAGCCCCAGGTGGTCACCACCTCTAGCAATGCCTGGATCAGACTGGACTGAGCATCTCACAGAACTGTGCCCTTCTTTGTTCCTCATGGAGAAGAGGAGAATTAGCTGAGTCTGTGTTTCCTGGAAGATGTTAAGTAGGTGGATGCAGTTAGAGCTGAAGTTGAAACATATGCAAGGAGATATGATAGCTCAAAGAAATGTGAGATGCTTTGTACAAAATCTGCAACTCCATTCATCAGCACCTGATTTTGGTGAGCCACATGGATGGAGCCAATTTTGAGGGCAGTGTTTGGGCAAACACTACCAGCCTTTACTTGCCCTCCAGATCAAGCCCCTGCGTGCTGTAGCATTTAGGGTTTGACACTTTAGTTTCTTGTCTCTCTGGGTTAGTCTCAGCTCATTAACTTTTGTTTTCCTGCTGTTCTGGCTGTGTGAATTCTGCATTTTATGGTTCCTGAAAAAAAAAAAAAAGCCTTGTGCACCTGGTGAGTGCCCAGAGAGGCTGTGACAGACTGTCTTGAACTGGAAATGCTCCAGAAGAGATGCTTAACTGGGGCTTGTGCTCCAACAACAACTTCTGACAGATAGGAGGGGTTGTTAAACTTTGCTGAAATGGTCATTACAATATTATGCATTTTTTTTCTGAGGTTTGGAAGAGATTTGCAAGTTAGGTTAAAAATGGACAGTGCTGTGTGATCTGCATGGATGGTATTGAGGTATAGTAAAAGCTGTGAAGTGAAAGCGGTCTTAATTCATTCAGCCTCTTTTTTCTCTTTATATTGTATCATCATATGAAATATAGCAGGAATGTGAGACTTTTCTCACCTTGTTTTACCTCAGAGGACTGGTGGAAGCTGTAGGTGTGTAAAATGAGCCTCTCTTGGCCTAGGTGAAGACTGAGGACCTTAGTGCAGGCCCTCTGAAAAAACGTCACATTTGATTTGTCATCTTCTTGAAAGACAGCGGTAACAGGTGTTGATTACTGATTGCAGCTGCTTGTGTCCCAGCCCTTGTGAGACACGAGGCTGAGCAGCAATGCCTCTTGCTTCAGTTCTGTGTTTTACTGAGAGGTCTGTTGCATGAACATCAATGCAGCTAGTGGGCCCTGCCCTGTGTTTGTACCCATCCCTTTCCCTCCCATTCCACTGGGCAGCCCCAAGGGAGGGTGGACATGTTGAATGCTCTATGGTGATGTTGCCTAAAACGGAGGAAAAAGTTTCCAAGACAAGGTTTATCAGAGTGAAGGCAGAAAAGTTCCTTTACTAAAAGCTTTTAGCAACCAAAATACATGACATGCACTGGCATACCAAGTTCTACAAATTTATGAACCTACTTGATTATCCTATCTAGGAAATACATCCAATCTTTTAATTTGCTCATCCTACAAACCACCCCCCTGACACACCTCTTCTAGAATTGAGTTGGAGGTCTTAAGACCACCCTTTCCTCATTTACCTTCATCTTCTTCACAATGCATCTTCTGTTTGGAGTTCTTCCAGTACCTTTAACCCTTCTTGATGCTATGACTAAACAATATCATATTTTGACTATACATGTTTTGGTAGCTATCTGGATACAAGGGTCCTTATACAGAATGTTCTAACTTAATATCTGTCCCTTAGCACAGAAGCAAGCTTCAAAATATGACACAGAGGTTAACTCAAGCCTAAGTATGTGGCACAGGGGTTACGAGTTATTTCTTCAAATGCAGAAGACTATAAAACTATATAAAATCTACAACTATATTAAAGCTTGCAGCAACAGTGAGACAGGGACTACAAACCTGTCCCCGATCCTGTGATACTGGCTACAAAGACCTGACAGCACCAGCTCTGCTGGGACCAGGCTCTGCTGTGAAAGGAAATGAGGGATGACCCAAAGCTACAGCGAGGACTGAAGTTAATGGTCTTTTAGGTCTTTCTCATTGCAGGTGTTATTGCCCCAAATAAATTTCAACCTTTGCATTCTCTGATATTGGTTGGACTTTATGTGTCTGTGAAGTTGGAAGGTTTTACATTTGCAATTAATTTTGTGTGTGATGGGAACTCAGGACTCGTGTCTATATGATTTCATGTCCACATGACTCTGACCGGAGTGGGACAGCAGGCAAAGAGCTGAGGTCTGGAGGTTTGCTTTTTTCCTTCTTTTGGAGAAATGAGTCAATACGGAAAAACCATTTTATTTTCTATGCTACATTGCTAAATTGCCCTTTCCTTCTTTCTTTCTTATACTTTTATTGAACTCACAGACAAACCCCTCCCTTGGCAGGTAAAAAGAAGAAACTGCCAGCAGTACACATTGATGAGATGCCTTTCAGTAGTGTAGCTGTACAAATAATAGGTTTTTCATTTCAGTGGCTGAAGGGAAAAATTGAAAATACTTTTTGCTTGGGTCACCCCCTAAAGGAGAATGTTTCTTTTCTTCTTTGATTTCTTTTCATAAGCGTTGCATGAGACATTCTGGTTTGAGATTATTTACTGCTTTTCATAACTTAAAAAATAGAAGAAAAAAAGAAAAGAAAAAGCAAACTAGGTCACTTTCAAACCAAAAACAGCTTTTGAAAGAACAACAAAAAAGTTTCATTTTAAATATGTCAAAATGGAGCCTTGCTGCTCTTCTCAGAACTCTTTTTCTTCTCTTTCAGCTAAAATTAATTACATATCCAACCCAAATTTGCCTGCAGTCTCAGTACCTCTTAATTGCACTTCAGGTGAATTTACTACATAAAAAAACCCCAGTCCAGTTCTGCCTGCACGCACAGTGACCTGTCCTGCTTGCTGCTCAGCAAACACATACAGACAAATATTTAATTCTGCTTAATTAAGGTGTTGAGCAAGACACTGTGTGAAATGACCTCTTGCAGGTCTGCCAACCAGGGAAGCACTGGCACAGTCATGGTTCATGCTGATGAGACTTGGCAGTGGGCTGAGGCAGGGGCTTGGGCTGTGCTGGGCTGGGAGCCACAGGGACAATACGGCAATGTGGGGCTGCTGCCCCTTTCTGCATGCCCTTCCACCCACCTCACCAGCTGCACCATCTCCCCTCTGAAATGATGGTAGCTAGGAGGTACCAGTGCTTGGGAAGTGCCGTGGTATGGCTCAGCCATGCTTTGCTTCCCTGTGGAGACAGGACCCCACCCATCTCTTTCTTTACTTTGTTTTCTAAGGAGATGGTGCTGGTGTCCTTCCATCAGTATCTGCCTGTCCCTCCCAGGTGTGCCCTGAATTAAGGTTACAGTATTGAGTTACAAAATAATTCCTACAAAAGGTGATGAAGAAAATCAGGCTGAGTAGAGATGACCAGCTGCCAGTGTGATGGGTCTCATGGGACTCACCTTACCATGAAACCAGCTCCATTGATGTCATTTGGTGTCTTGGTTTGCTTCAGACAGTGCTAGGGGAAGTCTTTCTTGTCACTTTCTTTTCAGCATCTTCCCACAGAGGCAGAAAAGCTTTACAGTAACTTGTTGCATCTCAACACTGTTGTGTCCTTCCTTAATAAGTGAGAGGTTGCTGGTGCTAGAAGGATTCTTGCCTGCTATGTAATCCTGAAGACCCAAGAATTAATTAAATGCTTATCCCAACAGGGATCATACAACCATAGAATCATAGAAAAGCTTGGGTTGGAAAGGATCTTAGAGATCATAGAGTTCCAACTCCATTGCCATGAGCAGGGATGCCACTCACTAAGTCAGACTGCTTATGGCCCCATCCCTGGCCTTCCAGGGATGGGGCAGCCACAGCTTCTTTGGGCAGCCTGTGCCAGTGCCTCATTACCCTCTGAGTAAAGAATTTTTTGTAACATCCAATCTAAATCTTTCCTCTTTCAGTTTATTTCTCTCTTGTCATAGTACTATGTGCCCATGTAAAAAGTCACTCTCTCTCTCTTTTATAAGCCACTTCTTGGTACTGGAAAGCTGCAATGAGGTGTTGTGAGAGTCTTCTCTTCTCCAGGCTGAAGAACTCCAACTCTTTCAGCCTGTCTTCATAAACGAGATGCTCCAGTGTGAGCATCTCCAACAGATTCATGTCTTTCTTGTGCTGAGGGCCCCAGACCAGAACCCAGCACTCTGGAGGGGTCTCATGAGGACAGCATAGAGCCAGAGAATCACCTCCCTCAACCTGCTGACCATGCTGCTTCTGAAGCAGCTCAGGATGAGTTGGCTTGCTGGGCTACAAGCACACATTGCTTGTTGGTTCATGTCCAGCTTTTCATCCATGAGAGCCTCCAAGTCCTTCTCTGCAGGGCTGTTCTCAATGAGTTATTCTCCCATACTGTACTCATGTCTGGGATTGCCCAGATGTACAGGTCCAAGGAGTCCAGGGAAGGAAAACGCCACCATGTGGATTCCTAAGTGCAGCATACCTGTAGGTTGCATTGAATGACTGATAGTTAGGAAAATAATTCAGTGTCTACACCAGAAAGGAACTTTTTAGGGTAGAGAGTTCCAGCTTTAACTGCTCAATAATCTCAATCCTTCCCTGGTGGCTCACAGCCACCACTCCAGAGCTGGGGCAGCTACAAGAGTGGCCAGTGGTAGCATTGGCTTGTAATGTGTAACTGATCAGAAGTCCCAGCCTGCAACTCCTGCCCATGGAGGGGCTGGGAACAAGGGTCAGCTCCGCTTCCCTCACTGGTCAGGACCTGACAGCTGGGCATGTAAAGGCAAGCCACACATCCCTGATGGATGCCCTTGTGAAACATCACCCCCCTCAAAAATAAAACCCCACCCCTGCAAGTATCACAGTGGATTAAGAATTTCTAAATGTTGGTCAGACTGACAACAGAAAATGGAAGATGTCCAATCGTTGGTGGTCTTTTGACACAGCAGGGAGACTTGTCAGTCTGATATGTTGAGGCTTGGCAGAGTCGGCTACTCCTTGGTCCAAGAGTTCCTGGAAGCCATGTGAGTTTTTTCTCAATTGTTTTTTTTAATTATTTTTCTTTTTTCCCATGAAATATCAACACAACAGTTTCTTCTGTTGAGGTAAGTTTCTCGGCAGCTGACCATGGTCTAGCAGCATGACAGACACTCAGAGTATCTTCTGGTTATTCCCCAGAGAGAGCAGCAGGAGGCATTGCAAGCAGATCTTTGATGCTGTGGATCAGAGATGGACCCTGGTGAAAACTGGAAGCTGGATGAAACAAACTGGTTGTCTCATGGTGGGATCCACCCCTTTTCCAGTGTGAAAGGAGGTAGGATATGATTGCTGGTTTTTAATCCACCCAGTGAAAGTGCTGAGAGCCTTCCCAATGTGCTGCTACTCTTCCCTGTGCTTGCAGTGGTCCCAGGGATTTTGCTGGGCTGTGTGCAGAAAAAGGCAGCACTTGGTATGAAAGTGGGAAAGGTCTGGCCCAAACAGTCACATTGACATGGGCACTTGATCGACAGCTTGTGTTCCTTCTCTGGAGTGTCCATTTACAGAGGGGAAAAAAAAGCCCCATCACCCATTTTTTAGAAAGTTAATACACCACTTGTACTGAATGTGGCTGCCTCACTCTCCACAAGCAGAACTCTGCAGATGATTGTGGCTGGGGAAGAGTGACAGGAGAGCTGATAAAGTATTCTCTTCTCTCTTCAAACATGTTTGTGAGGGACAATTTGGGATGGCTGCAGGGATACACACTGTCCCAGCAGTGACAGGGCAGCTGGCGGCTTCCCTAACTGGGGCTCCCTGTGCTGGACCGTTCAAGGTTTCAGCCCACCTTAGCATTACACAAGACCTCTCAGCAAAAGGCTAAGGTTTATTGGTCTCCAAAAATTGCCAGTGTCAGAAAAACACTTGGGGATAGATACAATGGGAAGTAGCCAGCAGACCTCTTTCCTCTATTGATTCATTTCTACCTAATTTCCAGGCAGATGCTTTTATTTACATTTTAATCCTCATTTGAACATTTGTCAGGATCAGCCAGAAGTGCTCCCTACTCAGCCCCAGCTCATTTTTGTCACCAGAGGTCCCTGTCCCCTGGGCCAGCACAGGCTGCCCCTCCATGGGCAAAGCTCCTTCTTTGACTGGGACGTGCTGTGCCCCAGACTCAAACCAAAATAAACTCACAGCCTTCCAGATGGCAGTACCTTGGGAACGGAAACGCTTTGCTTTGGTAAAGTGCTCACTTATCTCCATCTGTTTCCCTTGGCTTCCCGCTGATAGCCCAGATGCTGGGGGAAGGGGAAAGGGACAATCCAAGACGTGGCATTGCCTTCTTTTCTGTGAGAGCTGAATTACATAAGTAGCTTGATGTTTTTGAACCCACTAGTAGATTTATGCTTTTGAGCCCTGAGTTCAGTCTCCTCAGGCAAGTATCACTAGGCAGCAACCTTATGACAGCACATCTTCTGCTTCTGCAGGTATCCAGCCCAGGGTGGCCCAAGGGACCAGCACAGGGATGCTTGCTGCAGTCCACCGTTTTTCCTCATTAGAACAATCTCAGCATCTGTTATTTCTTGAAAATCTTTGTTATGTGCATGGTCTGTGTTACTGTTTATAGCTGTAGTGGTCAAATGCCTGGTGAGTTCAGGATTGCACTGTGTTTGTGTATGTAAAGGCAGAGGATGGCAGAGTTGCTGCCATCAGGAGTTTATAGAAATCCAAAACAATTGAATGTGGATATACATTGGCTTTTGGTTTTGTATGCAGCCTATTGCTATCCTAGACTAGTGGGTTACAGCTTTTTCTAACTAGTGGGCCTAAGAGCATTTTATAGCGTGGGACAAGATCTCCTAGAAATGCCACAGGTACAGATTGCTGTATGTCATCATGCACCTTCCATTCCCAAACATCCCTAGGAACCCTAGGAACATAGGGGTCCACAGATTCCAGACCAAAAGATTTTAAAGTCTGGCCCATGCACTGAAAAAGTGCCATGAACCATCAAGGAGTAAAAAACCCAAAACACCAAACCCCCCCAAAATCAACAGGAAAAAACCCCACCTTCTGCAATTTTGTTTTAATTTTAATTTGCATTGAGTTTTTGCAAGTTAGCAGATTTTTTTGCATTGAAAAAGATGTTTGAAAATTACAAAATCCCCACCAACTCCAAGGCACAAATGGCATTCAGCTCTTGGCCACATGTTCCTGTGTGGCTGCAGATCTTTCTGGCAGTGAGGGATCCATGTGTGTTGTGTTCTGCAACTGAGAGCAGACTAGAATGGGAGGGCTTATTATGGGATTGGTCTTGGGATCCAAAATAATCTCCTTCAAGCTTTTGGTGAGAAATGTCACCAGCTCAGGGATTTCCAGAGCCCCTGGTCTAACCTGCCACACACTGAGTTACAACAGTGCTATTATCAGGTGACTCAAGGGTTTGCTCAGCCTCTGAAAAATTCTGGCCAGGGTGTTTTCCTGTTCCCATTGGTTAAACCTACCCCAGCTACTGTTGTCGGAGACTGTAGCATGCAGGAAAGCTTTGCTGTGTGCAGGATGCTCCTGGCCATGCCCTGAGTGCCAGATGAACTGGGGAAAGGAAGAAGAGAGCTGTGCCATGGCTGAAAAGCAGAGCACTGCTGGGGATCCCAGCGAGCGCAGAGGTGGAGCAGTGAAGCTCTTGCTCTTCAGTGATGCTGGAAAGGGGATAAGGGTTCATCCTGACAAGTCTCTGTCTTGAGCTGGGTCTGAGGTTTTTCAGTAACAGCTGAATTAAAAGTAACCCAGAACACACACATGAAAGCTGTCAGGGTGAACTGGAAGCAGACTGAGCAGGGACTTATCTGCAGTGTGATTAAAACATCAGTGTCACCCCAGCTCTCCCCATCTCTACCACTTCAGCTGACCTTTCCAAGCATTTGTTCTTCTCCCCTCAGACAATGAGCTGTCCGAAGGTGCCCCAGCCCACTTTGCTCTGGATCAGCTGGGTAAGTCCATGCACGATACATTTTCCTCTCCCTATTTTTTCTATGTTGAGTAATTAGGAGATGACTTAAACAGAGCAGCTGCTGAATGCTTTTCACTGCATAAATTTATCAGCACTGATGCCTCCTTTCTGTGTTGCTTTTGAATGCCATCCATCAGAGGGATGGAACAGCTTGACTCTAGATGTGTTTAATACCTTTCTGTGTTAAATTGATGCAAGGCCTTTTCCCCTGGGAAAGAAGCTGTCACCTTTCTGGTGCAGAGTGCTAGGAGGGTGCTGCTTCTTGTCTGGGGATTTGAGGCTTAGCCTGTGGCTGGCACCGGAACTTCTGTGACCTCCTGGCACCTTGCAAAATGAGAAGGGTGTTTTTTTCCCTCCGGGGATGCAGGAGTAAAGGTGTATAAAGAAATAGTGAAGTGTAAGACACTCAGGGAGAAAACCTCAAATAGGGAAGGGAAGCCAAAGGCTTCAGAGGCTGAACCCGTGGTGGAACCCTATCTGGCACTGATCTCACTTTAATCCCAGGGCCAAGGTCAAAAGAGATGTTTCTCAGGATATGTTAGAGGTGCTTGAGGTAAGGTGGAGGGTGAGGATTTGAGCTGTGGGATGGGAAACTTCTGAAGAAGGTCTTCTGGCCACCTACCCTTGGAAGTCTGATGTGCAAGGAACAGGGAAAATCACAGAATCACAGAATGGGTACGGTTGACAGGGACTACAGTGGGGTCATCTGGTCCAACCTCCCTGCTCAAACACAACCAATTGCACAGGATTGTATCCAGGTGGTATGGCATATCTCCAGTGAGGGAGACTCCACAACCTCTCTGGGAAATCCGTTCCAGTGCTCAGTCACCAGCACAGCAAAGAGGATCTTCCTCATGTTCAGGTGGAACTTCCTGTGCATCATTTCTGCCCGTTGCCTCTTCTCCTACTGGTTGGCATCGCTGAGAAGAGCCTGGCTCCATCCTCTGGACTGCTCCAGAAGCCTCACGTCTCTCTTGTATGCTGAGGAGCCCAGAACTGGACAGGCCACCAAGCCCTCCTGAGTAAATTGGTGAAGGCTGTAGATGGAGCCCTCACACGTTCAGTGAGAATCTGATGTGTGGGGAGAAATGTCTGTCTAAGGACCTGGCACCCTGCCTTGCTCTTTGACAACAAGGTGGGGTCATTCCAGCACACCTCAGTGTCCATCACCATAACATGGCCATGACAATGACATGACCAAGTACTGGCCCTTCCTCCTAAGGAAAAGACACTCTCCTCTTCACTTTCAGGGCAATGAACTCTCCATACTTGGAGATATTCAAAAGCTGTCTGGATGTGGATCTGAGAAATGGGCTCTAGGTGGCCATGCTTGAGCTGAGGGTTGGACCAGATGAACTCCAGAGGTCCCTGCTAACCTCAACCTGTCTGTGATTCTGTGACTTCCCTGCCACCCTTCAAATCCACTTTGTCCCTAGTAAAGATGATGCACACCCACTGGGATGCTTACCACATATGACACTAGTGGAAACTTGGGATAGGAGGGTAAAACTGCAGGAGCCCACAGAGTGATTTTTATAGTGTGTAACTGTCTCTGATATATTTCTGCTGCAAGGAGACAGGTTCTTGAAAAAAACCAAACACCTGTAAATGCAAAAATGCTTAAACACTGTATGATGTCTTGCTGGTGCTAGAATGGGTGGCACATCCAGTGTTGTCCTTACTGGTGGTTCCACACACTTGATCATATTTTAAAGGAGTCTGTGTGAGCTCTCTCCACTTGGTGTCAGGATAGAGACTGCTCTGACATGCATTCACCCAGAGGAGTGTCTTCACAGGAAATGGGAATAAAGCCAAGACCCTTCCTTTGGCTACCTCATTCATTACCCGATTGTGGTTAAAACAAGTCAAGTAACTTTAAAATGCATTTTCTGTGACAAAACTTACACCAGATCTTTTTTTTTCCTCTTGGTCTTCCTTGTGTTACCCCTTGAACAGTGCCTTTCCTCGGTGACATGCTCATTTCCCCTAACCTTGGCAAACCCTTGACACCTTAGCAAATGTATTTAGTGACAAAGAAAAAGCTCCACATCCCAAATAAAAAGATTTGGTTGATTTTGGTTGATTAGAAAATAAATGTAGTAGCAGATAGACAGATGATTTAGATACACAAAATGAGGTGACCTTTGGCCAAGGGGCAGGACCTGGGAGGGCCAGGGATCAAGGCTGACACATGGCACAACTGGCTTGCTGGCACCTTCCGCGTGTTAACAGGAAAACAGCCTGTGCCATCCAGTATGATCCATTTCCTCCTGGGGTGGTGGTTGGCATCTCCCAGGGCTTCTGTACAGCCCCATCTGAGGGGCAGGAGGAGCTCCTCAGGCACTGCTTTTCTCTGCACAGCAGTTTAGACATCCCTCAGTCTGAAAAAGATTATTCAAACCAGTGCTTGTATCACCTTACATTTCCACTCTGCTTTCCAAACATAGCACAAGATTGCGCCATCCAAGGTAGAAAGACAGACAAAGGATGTGAGATAGCAGAACAAGTAATGGAAAACTGATCTCTTCTCTTGCCCAGCTAGTGAATTTTCAGCTGGATCAGTCTCCTGACCCAAGTCAGGCACAGTTGACTGGTCTGTGGTGCCAGGCAAGCCAGGCTGTAAGGACAAGCACATTTTGGAGGGGGAGAGTACAAGACCATCCTAGTAGCAGCTTGGATTTATGCTGTGTTGAAGTGATTGTGTAATCAAAGAATACCAGGTCAAAAACACGCACTCCTGGTCAAACCAGCCACCTGAACAGCAGGGGTAATTAGTAGAGGAGCAGAGAGTAAAGCAGTATTATAACAAATCCTGAGACTAAACATCAATATTGTAACAAGGCATCATCAGGATAAAAATCAGAGAAAGGCAGGTCTGAGAGGGACTTCATGAAGACAGCTACACCCCTCTTCTGCCTGAAGGCAGAACTAGTGCCTCTTGGTCATCCATCACCCTGTGTGCAAGACCAACCTGTCCTAGCAGCCTTCCCAGGCAACCCACCCCAGTGCTTCACTGCACTGGAAGGGCTTTCTTGGTGTCTAGATTTCTGTGATTTAAGCCAAAGGCAGGCATAAGCAGGGAAAAGGCCTTCCACAGGTCAGACTGAGGGTTTCTTCCCACTCTGCAGGGGCTGAAAGGATCCAATAGAGGATCAGTGAATTGTATCCCTTTTTCCTGCTCATCATGCCTTTCTTGACTTCTAGTCCTGTGTCCAGCTTTCTGGCAGCTTCTCCCAGCTTGCTGTCACCTGCAAATGTAAAAAGCTGTGCTTGGATTTTGTATCATTTGTGGAGATGCTGATCAGGACCAGATTGATGCCTCACATCATACCATGAGTACCTAACCTCTCAGGAAAGTTTTGGCCAGTCATGTATCCATCTTTTCATATTTTGTTGTAGTACAGGTGTTCCTCTCTTGCTTATAGTGATACCATATGACACAGTACCACAACCGTTACATATCAACACATATAGGATCTGCACCTTCTTGCTGATCTGCAAGGTTTATGACCTCATTGCAGATCATCAGATGAGTCTGACCAGCTCTGTTCTTGCTGAATCTGTGCTGTATGTTACTAATTCTCTCCTTTTCTACATGTTTGCAAAGAATTTGGTAATTCTGAAGCTTCCTACAATGACTGAGAAATTACTTTCTAACTCTTCTTTCTATCGTTGTCTTAAAGACTGGTGCTCTGGTTGCCATGCCCAACCTTTGGAAACCTCTCTGTGGTCTGCTGCTGTGTAAGTCAGAGCATGGCTCAGCTGTACCTCGAGCACTGAGCACATTTCTGAGGTTGCCTGGAGAAGTACCGGGCAAAGGAGACTGAGGGAGAGAGTATCTCCTACAAAAGCAGACACTGAACAAATTACTGGATGATGTGGAAAAGAGACATGTGAAGGAAGATACAGTAGAAGTACAAGAACTATGAATGGCATAGAAGTAAATAAGTGCAAGAGAGACGTGGACATAGCGGAGGTAGTCTAGTCAAGAGCCACAAGGATGGGGAAGGGACTGGAGCACCTCTCCTGTTAGAAAAGGCTGGAAGAACTGGGTCTCATCAGCATAGGGAAGGGGTGGCTCTGAGGGATCTCATCAATGTCTATAAATAATTGTAGGGAGATTGTAAAGAGGTCGGAATCAGACTCTTTTCTGTGGTGTCCAGTGCCAGGACCAGAGGCAATGGGCACAACTGGAGACACAGGACATTACCTCTCAACATCAGGACACACTTTTTTACTGTGAGAGTGACTAAGCACTGGCACAGGTTGGCCAGGGAGGCTGTGGACTCTCTATTCTTGGAGATAATCCAAAGCCATCTGGACATAGTCCTAGGAAATGGGCTCTAGGCTGCCTTGCTTGAGGAGCAGGGTTAGACCAGATGATCTTCAGAGGCCCCTTCTGACCTGAACGAATCTGAGATTCTGTGAAATAAGGAAATACTTCCCAAAGGAAGTACGTCTTCACAAAGTGCACAGTTCCATTGTGCAGGTCGCTGCCACAGAATGTCCAGGGTGCCAGAAGTATGAGTGGGCTCAAAAAGTGATTAGAAAACATCACAGAAAAAAGGTCCATGAAGGGCTCTCAAACTTGATGATGTAGCTAAAACTTCTGGCTCAGAAAACGAAATAGGATCATGTACTAGAGGAAACAGCACTTGTAATTTTCCTTGTATTTTCTCTGTAGTCATCTGCCGGAGGCCACATCAGACAGAAGACACTAGGAACTCTTAAACTTTGCAATAATCCACTGTGGTCCTTCTTGTCTTTCCTTAGGTCCGCAGTGGCCTACAAGAAGAAACAACCAATACAAACTCACACCTTCTCTTCCTTTCCTTTCTTCATCTGTCTCTCCTTTCCCACAGCTTTAGCTGCTGGATTTCAGAAGATATGAATCAGATGGTGACTGTTGTGTTCCTCTTTTTCTGTAAATTATTAAAACAGAACATTTCACACTTGCATTGTGGCCAAGCAGATAAATGCTGCATTGTCTCTTTGGCAAATCTTGAGGTGGAATTTCTGGCTGTGGAGAAAGTGAGGTCAGGGAGAGAAAACCTCTTCCCACAAGGGAACATGTGCAGACTGCTTTTCTGTCTCTTTCCCATGCTTGGCATGTCTTCTCCCTGTCTTCCATTCCCTCATCCCTCCCCTCTTTTCCACCTCCTTCCCACCTCACTGGCAGTTTTAATGCTTGCTGTTTTAAGATGATTTAACTGAATATCAGAAAAAAAGTAAGAAAACTGATTGAAAAATGCAAGGTGAAAGCCCCCAGACCAGAAAGCTTTGGGTAGAGTAATAAGAATGTGATGAAATGGAAAAATAAAGTAGGAGAGGGGGATATGAACCTCACCCTGCCAAAATGAAGATGAAAATGCTTGTGTAGAAGATGCAGTACCTCAGTGGAAACCCCTAGGATCTATGCCTCCCATTTCCCGACAGCCATCCAGAGGAGGGATTAGCTGGTTGTGCTATTTATACGTGCACCCTAGGCACAGTGAGCCTGCTGGAGGAGGCTCCCCACAACAGCAGCTTGCAGGAAACTGCTTTGGTGATAGTGTTCCCTTGGGGAATAAATAGGCCCAGAAACAAAATCCCATTGGATAAGTAAAAAGGGAAGGAAAGAGAAAGCCCTGGTTCCTGCCCTGTTTGTTCCCATTGCTTTGTAGCCACCCAGCTGTTTCTTTTTCTTTGTTGTCCTGACCTCATCCCATACTGGAGCGAATCCAGAGAGTGAGTGTTCTGCTTAGCCATCTTCTGCCAGAAACCAAAGAGGTCAAGTTATTAGAGAAAAATGAAAACTCTTTGACAGAACTCTAAAAACAGATGTGCGGAGATATTTCTGCTGCCTTCAAATACAGTGCTGCCTGTGGGGTGTGTATCAGACGCAATCTGATAAATATGCACAGTTGTTGTAGAAATCTTAACAGTGGCTAATAATTTAGCAGGATGGATTTCTTTGGGGCTCCCTGAACCACTGAGTTCTCTGGCTGCTATGTTGCCAGATTACTTAAAAACCCTCTGCAGATGTGGTTTCAAAAGTGCTGATCCAGTGCTGCAAGAGGATTTACCTCTGCTCAGTAGTTAGAGATGTTTTGGGGATAGTGAGGATGGGGAAATGTGTCTCTGTGGGGCAGATGAAGCCTGTGACTATCAAGAAGAGATAGGATATTCTCCACCTGAGAGAATGGTAAGGGCGTCTTTCATGTCAAAGGCTTTATGTCTTTTATTTATTAAATTTACTTGGGTGAAAGTTTTTATGCAGAGTATTTCTTGATTTAGCCCTTGCTGTGGTCTCAGCAGTGGTGTTAGCAGGGCTGTAATTCTCTGACTGCCCATCAGCCATCGTTAAAACCAGCAACGACAGCAAGAAGTGGAATTGTGTGCAGGCATTTGGGGTTGCCGCAGTGTCAGGCAGAGCGGGACAATTATTTGTTTGCTTGCAGCATTAGGAATCTGTGGGATTACACGCATGGTTGGCTGCTAATGTAACGAGCATCAATACCCGGGTGCACTCGTGGTTTGGGATGGCCACATCCCTTCTGCAGGGCCTCAGGGATGCAGCCCTGGGTTTGTCAGTAGGAACTACGGAGAGATCCGCAACCGGCAGGTGTTTGGGATGGTGCAGGGATGCTGAGTGATCCAGGGGGATGCTAATGGCTGAACCATGGTGGCTCCTGGAAATGCTTCTTCCTTCCCATGCAGCTCACCAAAATGCTTGGGAAATCCATGAGAGGGGTTTATTTCCCATGGCAGAGTATGACAGACATGGGATGTGTAGATAATGTGTGTCTCCTGGATCCATAGCCACCAGGGAGAAACAGGAGGGAGGCAATGAGTAGAAATGGCACTATCAGCTCCACACTGCTGACCTGACAGCTGGGCTTGTGGTGGCACTTGGCCCTGCCTGAGCAGGTTAGAACCAAAAGGGGTGGAAGAATTAATTTCTTTCCTTCCCCAAATTCATTAGAAGGGCTACATAAAACAAACAAACAGACAAAGAAATATTAAAATAGCGGAGCTGTTCCCAAATACATTTTAATATATAAATAAGTAAGCCAATTAACAAATACATATAAAAATATATTGAAATAGTGGAGTTGCAAAGGGGAGAAGCTTGACTGGCAGTTGCCTTGGCCTCCTAGGCAGACACAGCTCCCCAGTGGTTTTCAGATGTATCAAACAATGAGAGATTAGGGAACATCCTTTCCAACCTACCATCTTTTGTGGCCATTTACCAGTTTATGAAATCAAAATGAAGTTGAACAGGAAAAGAGATTTTGAAAATAATGCGGAAATACACACCAGAAAATGAATAATGTTGGAGAAAATTTAAATGACGCTTTTGCTTCAAGAGGTAAAAAGGGTCTTTTTGTTGGAAGCATAACAGCATGGTTTACCAGGTCCTTGCAATACTACTGAGAGACAAGACAGCAGATAATCCTTTTTCTTGGTATATTCTTTTCTCTAGCACTTAAATCATCACGCTGCAGCAGTACGTGAAAGGGGAGCACAGACTCTGGGGCCAGAATAGAAACAAAATAAGCCCTTGAACAGGCTGGATCCCCTTGGCCAAAGGCAATACAGCCAGATTGTCCCTAGTCCCCCATGATACAGACTGGGAAGCAAAATAACCAAAATGTTGTCCAATTTTGCCCAACCAAATGATCAAGTGGGAACATGACAAATAGCAGCACTTGAATTGCCACTTTTAACTGATCTCAGACACCAGTGCCCTCATTCCATTTCATCCAACACTGTGAACAGACACCTGACAAGCCAAGGGAAAAAATTTCACCTTCATTTACAGCTAAGCTGGTTTCTGGCTCACCTGTGACTATAAACAAGGCCAATGTTTATCTCTGGGGGAGGTAGGAGAGGTCAGCTAAACAATTTGAAAAATCCAAGGCAAATTTCTCCAGGGGACCAATGTGTCTAATTATCATCAAGGTTCCCCATGTCTTTGCAGATGACTTAGGCATTCAAAAACCTGAATTTGGGCTTAATTTGCTCCCAAATTCTCAGGTCATCTGCAGATGACAAGGGAACCGAACATCCCTCTCTCATCCAAGCCTGGTACTCTAAGCACTGGCCTGTAGTTTTTCCCCTGGAGAGGTCAAGGATGTGATGGTGCCCCTTACCCAGCACCTCAAACAGCAGCATATTTGCAATTCACTGCTCCCCTTCTTGAGCGTAACCCCAGCCTGTATTAGGTGACCTCAGGGAGACAGTATTAGATGCCTCAGTTTCAAAGCTTCAGAGAGACATTCGCAGAGGCAGCACCTGACTGGCACCTCACTTTGCATGCCAGCATGGAGGGAAGGGCACTTCTGAGGATGCTCAGCTCCCACTGGAAACATCATTCTGGGGTAACTGTTGCCTTGGGAAATGTGCCAAAGTGGGGACTGAGGAACCTGGTTTCACCACCATTTTTTCCTCCTTTACCTGTTTCCCATATGTTATGGGTTCCCCATGTCTTGCACCTAAGCAAAACCCAAGCTTTGAGCAAAGTGGGGGTTTGAGTTTTAAAACAGCAATGCCTCAGGCTACTGTGAATCAGAGCACTCTCCCAGTGCCTGGAGCTGTCAGGAGTCTCCTCTGCATCCATCCAGCCCTGTGGCAATGGCACTAGGCCAGCTCCTGTCTTGCTGTGCCCCTTCACAGGGCTGTAGTGGCATTTGGTGTGTTCCTCTTCAGCCTATTGCTGCATTTCTTTCTACCTGCTTTTATCCCTTTGGCACAGTGTTAGGGGGCAGAAGCCACCATCAGCCCCTGGGAGAAAGGAGTACAAATTGAATGGATAATTCTGGCATCAGTGTGCAGCTTGTTGGACTGAAGGAGGTTGAAGCACTGACATGTGGAAACCCAAGCAGTGTCCTGGCAGCACCAATTGCCTGAAAAGATGCTTGACCTGTGAGGCAGTGCTGGGAAAAGGGTGTGGCAGGACTGACCAACCCAGTCTGTGCCCACACAGCTGCAGGGATGGGAACCAAGCGTGGTGAGAACAGCCAAAGAGCTCTCCCGCTATGTCTCCTGCATCAGACCCTTGGCAGCAGGGCTGGAGTAATTTAAGGAGACTGAGTAGTGCCTCACTCCAGCCCTAAAGAACACTCATCCCGTGGAGCTGGTGTGCCAAACCACAAAGACGCCCTGAGCTGTCAAATGTCCTGTGTCCCCATTACCAGAAGGGTTGTGTTTGGAACCAGCTGTAAATCCTTTGACATCAAAGGAGATGTGCACCCGCCACGCGTGTGAACATGTGCGACAGAGCAGGAGGGCAGCAGGGGAAGGGGCTGTGTTCAGGAACGGGGAACTGGCCCAGTCACTCCCCAGACAGCCACTGGCTCCTCCAGGCACAGGGAGCAGCTGAAGCCCTGGGAGAACCGGTTAATTCACGGGCCTGGGGCTCGGGGTAACCCCATCAAGTGTCCCGCGAGGGATCAGCGAGCCTGTGCCGGCACCCTAGGACGGCATTTCGGTCCCGATCATGCCCGGCACGAGGCGGGGCGGCTGTTCTGGCACACAGGCTCAGGCCGGGCGCACCCAGGTGTCTCCAGTGGCAGGGGCTGGGGGGCTCCAGCGGAGCCCCTGGCTNCGCGGGGGGTGGCGTGCCCGTGCCCACGTGTGTGCCGGGAGCGCCCCGGGGGTGCGGCAGTGCCGGTGCGGGGTGTCCCTTCTCACACCCACCCGCGGAGGGGCGGGGCCCGCCGCCCCCCGGGAGATGCGGGCAGGCCTGGGCAGCCTCCGTCCGGCTCTGCCCCAGCTCACCCCGGGCTGCGGGGGAGCCCCACGCCGAGCGGCAGCGGGGCCGGTCCGTCCTTGCCCGCCCCGCCCGGCGGCCGCCGCCGCTCCGGCTCCTCCGCTCCCGGAGCCCTCCCTGGGCGCTCCCGCAGATTGCCCCCGCCCCGGGAAGGCAGAGCAGCGCGGGGCGAGCCGGGGCGAGCAGCCCCGGTCAGAGCGGGGTGTCCGCGGGCTGTCCCGAAGCGGGATCGCGCCGAGGATCCGCCGCCCCGGCGCTCCCGGGCAGAGCGAAGCGCCAGTCGGGACAGCGGGGAGCGTTCCAGCGGCACCGGGAGCGGGCGCCGCCGTTCCTGCGGCAGCGATCGCGACGTTCCCGCGGGTCCCCGGGCCGGGCTGTCACCGCCCGTCCGGCCGGGAGCACCCACCGGGGAGACGGTCCCGTTCCGGCCCGGGACGGGGCGCGGAGCGTGGGGCGGCAGCGCCGGCCACGGGGGACACGCAGGACCGGCCTCCCACGCCCGGAGAGCGCTTTCTCACGTTGTTGGTGTAGAGGGATGGTGAGAGGGAACTTTTTTTATATTTAATCTTCCTCCTGTGTAGGGAACAAAGCTAAACTTCACTTTAAAAAAAAAAAAAATAGCCTGAATCCTTCTGCCAGGTTTTGTGATTCATAGTTTTAAGTACAGGAAGGTTACTGCTTGGGCTTTTTCCTGTTTCAATGGAAAGAGGGTTTTTTTTTCTCTTTCCTGGTGCTGTGTGAGCATCCCGGGAGGTGCAGGCAGCCGCTGCCCGAGACCAGGATCTGCTGGCTGAGGCTCTGCGAGACCCTTCTTGGGCATCCACTGAGCTCAGGTTTTGTCTTTTTATTTATAAAAATAAGCCTAAAAGCTTCCTGAGAGAGGGGTGGCTGTGAAGATGAGTCCCATGATTTTTCCTGAGCACAGCTAGCTGACAGCACCATTCCTGCTCACAAGTGTGCATGGAGGTGTATAGTTACATGTATCTTAAATATATATATATAGAGAGAGAGAGATAAAAATATACATAGGTATATATTTATATATTTTTATATATTTGCATGTATCTAGGCATGTATGGCTACATATATATAAATAAAAACAGACCACATGTATACATTTATATTTATTTCTATTTATATATATTTGCATATATTTGTAGTCATTGCTAATGGCCAGAAAAGCTCTTCAAAGGGTCCTATAAATACCTTATTGAGAAATGTCAGAGTGGTGAGGGCAGGAACACTGGGTAGGCAGGAGCCTGTAGTAAAACTCTCTTTGAGGCTGTGCTGGGTGCCTGCCGTGGCGCACACAAAGGGGCTGTGCCCTGCCCAGCCTTCCTGTTCTCCAGCCCTGACTAGAGTAGTGGTGTGAGGGGCTGAATTTGGGGAGACTGGTTTCAGGTTGGTAAATAGGGAGGTATGTGCTCCACAGCATTGCTGGGGCTGGGTCCCCCAGTTTCCTCAGGC
>VXBX01005327.1:652687-756712 GCA_013400415.1 Scytalopus superciliaris
TTACATGTATCTTAAATATATATATATAGAGAGAGAGAGATAAAAATATACATAGGTATATATTTATATATTTTTATATATTTGCATGTATCTAGGCATGTATGGCTACATATATATAAATAAAAACAGACCACATGTATACATTTATATTTATTTCTATTTATATATATTTGCATATATTTGTAGTCATTGCTAATGGCCAGAAAAGCTCTTCAAAGGGTCCTATAAATACCTTATTGAGAAATGTCAGAGTGGTGAGGGCAGGAACACTGGGTAGGCAGGAGCCTGTAGTAAAACTCTCTTTGAGGCTGTGCTGGGTGCCTGCCGTGGCGCACACAAAGGGGCTGTGCCCTGCCCAGCCTTCCTGTTCTCCAGCCCTGACTAGAGTAGTGGTGTGAGGGGCTGAATTTGGGGAGACTGGTTTCAGGTTGGTAAATAGGGAGGTATGTGCTCCACAGCATTGCTGGGGCTGGGTCCCCCAGTTTCCTCAGGCAGTGCAGGGCCAGTAGGACCACCCCACCGATCACCTGCATGTCCATCCTCCTCAATCCTGATGTCCATTGCTCTCAGTTGCTCTCTGCTAGCATTTGGCAAAGGGAACTTTGCTTTCCCTCTTCTTTTGGAAAACATTCCGCTGCTAAGGAATGTTAGAAAGAGGAGAGTAGCTTCAACCCAAAGGGGCATGTGTTTCTCTAAAGCCCAAATATCCACAGGCTTGGTGGTTGCTCTCATTTACTTTTCATTTCCAACTGTGACAGTGTGGACAAGCATGGAGGCAGTTCCTGAGTCCTGGCTGCCCCCACAGTGATCTGGACCAAACCCTCTGCAGATTAGCATCCTGGATGGATGGGATGGGTGCACACATACAACTCTAGTGCTCCTTGCAAGAGCTGCTCTGTGAGGAAACACCAGCACAGAGATAAAGCTTTGCATTTCTCCAGTGAAAGATACTGAAGGGGGTTTGTAGGGATCCCAGCAACAGCCCCAGGGGGTCAGGCACAGCTGGGCTCTGTGTGCACACGTTGTTTCAGGATTATGTGGACTTGTTACTGCTGACCACTGCAGCAGTAACAGGAAAACACTTCAGGAAACGAAAGTCTGAATCCACAGTGCCTTCCTTTTTCGCTGATAGGTGTGTAACTCGCTTTAAAGGCCAGATCTGGTATGTTATTTGGTGCTAAGGTGGGAATGTGTGCCTTGCACAGTCTCCTTCTCCTGGAAACCATTAGGAGGTCGGCTGCATACTTGGGTTTTCACACACAGACTATCTGCTAATGTAATAGTCCCAGTGGAAACTTTAGTGTTCAGGAATATTTTGTGGATTTGAGAAAAATCCCAAGAGGATTTTTGGTTTCATACAGCAATTGCTTTTTGGCAGCTTTGGGATAGATGTAATCTGGTTCCCATTTACGTCCTGAATTTTTAAATGAAACAGCCTGCCTTCCACTCAGGGCAGAAACAGAAATAGATGGAAGTAGATAGAAAACAAAAGTAACAGTAACAAGAACAACATCACCTCTATAAAAAAAAAATCTTGAAGCAACTTTTCTATTAAAATGTTGCATTTAGGAAGTGTATCTGTTCTTTTTTTGGTCCTTCCAGTGACTTTTTCAGTAGATGAGGTGGTGCTGGGGTGTAAATCTGGAGTAAATCTGTAGAAGCTGGCAAAACTGCTCCGAATTTGGATCAGCCCATGTGAAAGTAGAGTTTTGCCGCACAGTAAGGTGTATCCCATGACCCAGGAGGTCCTGCAGCATTTGCTGTCTTTCAGTGGTCTCGTCTAGCTTGGATGTGTCCCAGGACGGTGTGTGGCCCTGCCTGTCCTGATGCTCATCTGTACCACATCTTGAAGTTGTAGTGTGTCATTCTCATGCGAGCTAGGCAATCGTGGCTAGCCTTTGTCAATGCAGCACCTGCTGAGAAGTGGGATGTTCTATGGGGGCGATGCCACATCTCAGGAAAACAATGTGGGATTAAATAATTGAGCAATACTTGGGATTATCTTCTCTGACCATATTGGTTAGCTTTAGACAAAGGTAACTCCAGTGATCAAGTCTCAGGCTAGAAAATAATGATGTTCTTAATTTAATTTAATGAATGATTTAATGAATTAAAAGACTTTTACTGAGATTCAGTCTCTATTTAAGACCTAAACCAACTGAAGTACTTAAAAACTGTTACTCCTCTGTTCTCCCTCTTCATTGTGTATGTTGTGAGCAGATACTTCAATAAAGGCCCTACTGGGCTGGCGTATGACCTGCTCCCAAACTTCCTGGAGAGCAGGAGGCATCTGGATCTCCCCTGGGGTCTGATCTGGGTTCCTGCATGCTGCAGTAGCAGGAGACACTTCTCAGGGGGCATTCCTCCCTGTGATGGCTGCATATTATGGACAGAGTTCCTACCAGTGACATGTCCTGTTCCCTGGGATGTGTCCCCCTGTCTGTGACAGTGCGCTGTTTTGGGGCTGGTTTTGAGATGATGGCTCCATTCCGTTGGCCGTTATTGTGATTTTCCCTGTTCTAAATCTGAGCTGAGCCATCTGGGAGCAAAAACTAAAGACAATTATCTTGTTAGCACTTCTACATATGATACCTTTATTAAATTTCTGCATTTTAAAAGTGGCTGAATATAAATGATGTATAATAATTTAATAATTGAAGGCTCATAGTTGTAATATATATTCTGGTGGGAAGAACGTCTAATTTCTTTTTGCTTTAAGTTATGACACTTAGGAATAATGCAGAGACCCTGCTCAGTGTCGGGTTATTGCAAGCAGTTCTTCACACAGGTCAAATGAAGAACTGTGGATCCTTAGCTGGTGGTTTGTTGCTTGTGTTAAAAAAAACGGAAAAGCTCTAGAAATCTGAAGATCCATACGATAGAGTTCAGTGCCTGCCTCTTTAGTTAGAGAGTACTGTACAGTCTTTGTACTATTTTTGTTCTGTCCTTATCCCAGGCTCCTTTGTACTCCGCAAGTTTGTGGGAATGACTCAGGGAGAAAGCTATTTAACCTAAAGGACACCACTGGCAAAAAAAAATAGATGGATAAAGAGCAACATCAGTGACTGTGAGTGGGAAGCAAGAAGAATATTTGTGTGTATCTGAGGAAAAGAGGTCCTGAAACCTCCTCCAAATGTGCTGAAAAAAAATTCCTTTTCTTCAAGATGCTGTTTATTCAGTTCAAATGGGGAGTTTTAGAATATGGTTGCTCGAAGGAACTAGACTGAACAATCCACAGTTCTAGGTCCTATTTCACTTCTGGTTAATTAATGGAAGGGCTTAAATATCCAAGTGACACGGATCATGCCAGTGCTTTCCTGTAACGTGATCGTTTTTCAAGGCAGTAAGTACAGCAAAGTTAATCATAGCTTAAACTCCTGCTCTGCAAGTGTCTTGTCTGTATGTTGTAGCTGATTGATGATTATTTCTTTCCCCCAGTGGAAGAAAAAATTCCTTCCCTAAGAATTTACGTGATGAATTTTTATCTTGGAGGGTTTTTTATTGCTTGGAAATCAGAATTTATGGTGTAGTGAAAATGTCTGCAGACAGTCGTTGTGCTGAGAAGCGGCACGGCTGTAGCAGAAGCGCTATCTCACTCGTGAGCTCCATGTCAGCCTTTGTATTTCACTCTTCTGCCAAGAGTTTCTTCCCTTACTTTCAGCTCTGAATAGTACTTAGCCTTTCATCTCAGAGCAGCAATGCTGACATGAGTCGTCATTGTGCCACTGGCACTTTGATCAAAGCAGAAGTTTCAATTATTGATTCAATTCTTGGAATAAATTTAGGCTGGCTGCATATTGTAGACTCACTGTTATAGCTGCAAAGGCAAATTTGTAGCTTATAATACATAGAGACCTTAAAAATGCACATACTTGTGCAAAGCCTAGCACAGCTGCCTAAGGAATATGCATCCCTTCCTCTGTCAGGTTAATGCCCAGATAACTGCTCAGTGCCTGGAAGTGTGATGATAATACTCTGCCTGCATCCTGCCTTTCCTCTGGGGTGAGCCTGGGATGGAGGAAAACAGCAGCGGGTTGTTCTGACGTTGTAAAACCTGTAACCATCCGAGATGAAAGAGCGGTGACGGGCACTGTTTGCCCCCACACGCCCGCGCACCTGATTTCCATGGGGAGGGCGGAGAAGCGCGGGCATCCAAGGGGATCTCCCAGGCAGGCAGATTTGGCTCTGCTCTTTCCTGTATCCATCTGATCTCATGCCAGGTTTGAGAGCCTCTTTTAAGGCACATTTACTTTGCTTCTCTCATAGGTTTTTTCTCATCTCCTTTGGTTTTTGCTGAGGGGAAGCACATATGAAATTAAGCATGTGTGGCTGAAGCTTCATGGAGAGTGTTCATCCTTGTAGGCAGTTAAATTTGGATGTGTTAGCACAATTCCTTGGGAGAGATGAGGCTTGGCTGCCTCCATTGCCTGTTCTCATTAGTCTTTCTAGTGCTTTCTTGGACAATACACTTTCTGGAGAGTGATATGACAGTACCGAGGATGGGAGACTCCAGGAGCTCTTCTTGAGCAAGGGAATAGCACAGTCTGGATTCTGGAACTGATACTGGGATGAAGATTTCTTTCCCCAGTGTAGTGAGCTGCAGAGAGTGAGCTTGGTCTGGTGAATCCTGCCAGGCACAGGGGTGCGGCTTCTCTCGGCTTTCATGTGGGAATGAGAGGTGCTGCTCACTCACATCTGGTGTGCATTATGTACATTGGATTTCTATCCTGCAAGATTTGCTCTGCTCCTGTGAAAATAATATTAGTGATGCTTTTTACTCCTTGCAGAGCTTGGGAGCCCTGGCAGCGGATGTGAGGTTCCCAAGCAGAATTATGGGGTGTGAGGATGAGTCAGTCACGCCAGAAGTGACCATCAGCAACCCCAGAAATGACCTAGAAAACTTGTGCATTGACTGGGGAGCTGCTGATGCAAAATGATCAGCAGTGGCTGTCTAAGTGTCAGCACTTCATTGGAGCTGGGGCTGCAAGGGAGTCCCAGCACTGCTGAAGGAGAACTGCTGGAAGTACCAGGTGCATGCCTTGTGACATTGTTGGAAGGCCAGTTTTTACACCTAAACCAAGAAGCAGGACACACGTGTTTTTTTTTCCTGTGGCAAAGGAAACTCAAATCTTCCTCCCAGCCTTAGGAGAGCGGCATGGCTGTGTGGCTGGGGTATGACAATCCCTGCTCTCAGGACTGGACCAATGCTTAGAAATAAGGTTCATGGGCCAGGACACACATGGAGGGATGTCCAGCCTCAACGGGGTCCCCGTGACCCACTGGAGGAACCGATGGATCCATCCTGACCGATTCATGGCAAAGTCTTTGTGCAGCCCCTGGGACACTGGAATGCTTTCACAGTCTTTTTGTTATTTTCCTTAAATAATTCTCTTCCTTTGTTGACCTGAGATTTTTATGCAGCAACAGGACAGGGAAAATATTTTAAATGTGGAATAAGGTAGTTATACTCCTTTTTGGCTTGGCTGTGAGACAGAGAGGGATGTGGGCTTGGAAATGATGTCATTTTTGTTCTGTCATTTTTGGATTTCCCTTACAAACTGTGGCAGAGTTTGTAGGAAAGTGCAAAGCTGCCTTACTTACTTTTTAATTTCAGATGATTGCTTTGGATGGTATTTGAAATACCTCAGTCTCTTTTGAACTGCTCAATCCATAGGGTACTAACTGTAAAAGGATTTTTTGGAGGACAACTCTGTGGTTTTGTTTGGCTGGATGGCTTTTGGGTGGCAGAGGAGGAGTCATACATGCCGTCAGCTCGGGTTGCCACAGTGCAGTACTTGGGTGGGCAGTGGGGCGTGATGCAGAACCTCATTACCTGGGCTTTGCTTTGAGGTGTTGCCTCTAAGTAGCTGCAAACTGTCTTTGCACAACGTATATCCTTTGGTGTTTTACCGAAGATGAGAGTAGTAGTATAGTTTGGCTGTAAGAAAACCATCTTCTCTGACTGTTTTTGTAAATTTGTTCTTGGGAATGCTGTTATTGCTCGAAAAACATGGCTTTTCTCTAATGTCACAGCAATGAGCTTCCTGTGAGGTTTTGCTTTAGATCCTTTTCAAAACCAGACTGAAACCACATCAGAAACGAAATATTTAAGTGTTGCTCCTCTGTCTCTGGGTCCTGGCTGACTGTCTGGTGTTAATCTTAGTGACTGATTCATCTAAATAGTTCTGAATGTTCAAATGAATTGTGCTGCTGTGCGGTAACCTCTGGGATAATATGCCTGCTTCTGAAGCGCATAATGCATACTTATCTAAAAGAAAAAGGGAAAGAAAACAAGTGAATTGGTGTCAGGAAGTCACTTAGAGGCAGGAGAGTCAGTAGAGATGCAGAAGTGAAGGCCTGGAGCAGCTACCGAATTTAGCAAGGACTGAACTGGGCCAGAGATGTGGTCGTGTCTTACAGAGTTGGCTGTAAGAGATCCTGGATATATGGCAGTTGAAGACTTGATGTCTATGGACTGGGCTGCATCCTGGCATACTGGGGCTGGGGAGGCTGGGCTGGCTTTGGGAGGGGAAGAGGGGAGGACACAGCACAACTGGCAGCTGCCTGCAGGCACCTACAGACATGATGAGGTCGGTTCTTCTTATCAGTGGCAATCCCAAAACGTGGGGCAGCAGCTGTGGTTTGTGGCTTAGGATGCTCGAGTGGAAAGGCATTCCCCAGGGATGTGTCCTTGGAGCGGTGATGGTCTTCATCCTAGGTTGCCCTCAACCACCTGCTGTGCCCCACTGATCTGGCACCAGGAATCAGTTCTAGGGATGAAAATCGCTCTTTTGGTGAGCATTGTAGAGGAACGAGGAAGTTTGGGGACGGAAAAAGTGCCTGAGCATTGGATGTGCACCTTGCATCCCATCAGAGTTTGGTGTAGCAAAACCTTTCCCTTCAGTGACAGCAAGATAGGGGAAGAGAAAAAGGTTTGTGTCGTGCTCCATATGGCTCATGAGGCTTCCCTAAACTTACAAATGGTACCTTATTGCTCATGATCTGGATTGTGGCTGTGTGCCAAGCACTGATCTTTTGGCAACTGTTTTCTGTGTTACAGAAAAACTGGCTTTCTATGCCAGTTACAGCTGACATTTTATTAAAACCTACTATGAATGAACATAAAATATCATTACATCATTTTTAACATCATAAAACATCATGACATCGTTTTATGATGATAAAACATCAACATGGGTACGGCAAAGTGCAGTAGTTTCTGGCTGGATTGGAGCTACTTGATTTCCACTCTAATGTAATAGAGATTAGGAACTGATCAGTTTGGCAAATTCTGGAATTTACCAGTCCTGCTTTTAGTAGAATATCACTTTGCCACAACAACCAAAGAGAAGTTTAGGTGAGAATTTCTGCTCTTATTGTAGAAAACAACAGCTCTTTCTTCTCCATCTCAGACAATTTGAAGCCATGACTCAAGGGTGCTTACAAACTCGAAATGCAGAAGGCAAGCATGCAGTTTTACTAACAGTTTATTTCTTTTGAATTCTGTTTGGTCAGTGGTGAGGCCAAGCCAGTAGCTGCTGACTGTTCAGGTTGCCTGTAATATTTGAAGCTGCTCATTTTCCTTGGGTGTGCAGATTTTCTTTGTTTCACCCCAATCTACTTTTTATTCATAAAACAAGCTAGGGCTCAAAACTTGCTTGTTTCATATAGATTTCAAATTCCAAGGCAGGACTGTGTGTGGAGAAGCAATGGAGGGTATCTTTAATCCTATTCTCTACCAGAATAGACCAATAATTTTGTAAATTAGGGTTCTTGAGGTTTTTCTTGGGTCTGTGTCAACATCAGCAAAATTTGCAGACCAGTCTGTCATGCTTATTTTCACAAACATATTCAGCTTAGATCTACTCAAGCAAGCAGTCTTTCTGTCTTGCTCTCTAAATATAGATAACTGCCATACACATTCATGCATAATATGAATGGTAAAGTGATGAATTCATTAACATTTTGCAGAAATGCCTACTTCTTCTCCTCTGGGCACAGAAGAAAATAGTATCTTCATGCCTGTAGAAAAGACAGGCTGGATCCTACCCCGCGGTTACCCCACCGCTGCCTTGCTCCATGCAGTGGCAAGGGGTTAAGCAATGACCTGTATGTAAGGAGGAAAGCAAAAGTGAGCATGCAGTTAGCCAAGTGCAATCCAAGCAGTCAGGATTAATAAATCCAGGTCATTTGTGGCCAATTGTCTTCCCTAAAGATCAGGGTGCTGCAGGTCCCTGTGTTTGTGGGCTTCCTGCCCCACAGGGATGGACAGATGTCCCACTGGGACAGATGGGTGCATTGCTGGTGCCACTTTGAGCACTCCAGCTCCTGCTCAGGCAAGTCCATTGGCAGTGGCCATGCCAGATATCAATGGTCATGGCCTTAGTCTAAATCTATGACAACCAGTGGGGAAGTGGGGAGTGATTCTACTGTATTCCAGCTGTGCCAGGGTGCTTGGGGCCAGGATCCTCATTTCCAAGGTTTGAATCTCAAAGAACCTTCTCTTTACAAAAATGAGGGAATGCTGAGAAAAAATAAGTAGAAAGTAAAAATTCATAGAATTACAGAACAACTCAGATTGGAAGGTACCTCATCAGATCATCTGGTCTAACCTTTTGAGGGAAGGGGCCAGCATAGATAAGATTATCTAGGACAATGTCCAATCGAATCTGGAAAACCTCCAGTGATGGGGAGTCTGCCACATCCCTGGGGAGGTTGTTCAGTGAATGATTGTTTTCACTGTAAAGAATTTCATTCATATGTCAAGATAAAACATCTCATAGTGCAACTTGTACTGTGGCCCCTTGTCTTCTCCATGTGCCTCTTCATGAAGAGAAAACCCCTGTCCTCTCTGTAGTCCCCCTTTAAATACTGCAACACTGTGATGAGGGCTCCCCTCCAGGCTTCTCTTCTCCAGGGAGGAAAGACCTAACTCCTTCAGCCTTTCCACATAGGGCAGGTTCTACAGCCTGTTTTGTGGCCCTCCTCTGAACCCTGTCCAGTCTGTGTCTTTCTTGAATTGTAGGGTTGTGCCAATGTCATCTGTGGCTTGAATTGTGGGGTCAAGCCAATGTCATTCCTGGCTTAACACTGCTGTGATACATTTTGTATCAGCTTGTTAAAAACAAGACACTGGAGAGCCACCCCTGAGAACTGATTTAGGATGAGCCTTGTTCCTTGCCAGATGAGTTTGTTCTTGCTCACTGATTGTGAAAGGGCTGGGGAACTGTAGTGATTTAACCTCAGCCAGCAGCCAAGCTGCATGCAGCCACTTGCTCACTGCACCCTGGTGGGATGGGGGATAGAATTGGAAGGGCAAAAGTGATAAAACTTGCAGGTTGGGATAAAAGCAGTTTAATAGGTAAAGCAAGAGCCACATGCACAAGCAAAGCAAAGCAAGGAATTCATTTGTGGTTTCCTGTGGGCCGGCAAGTCTTCACCCATCCCTAGGACAGGAGGGCTCCATCATGCATAACAGTGATTTGGGAAGACAAACACCAGCACTCTGCAAGTGTCCCGCTTCCTTCTTCTTCCCCCAGCTTTTATCGCTGAGCATGATGTCATATGGTCTGGGATATCCCTGTGGGCAGTTAGGGTTAGCTGTCCCGGCTGTGTCCCCTCCCATCTCCTTGTGCACCCTCAGCCTCCTCGCTGGTGGGGTGGGATGAGGAGCAGAAAAGGCCTTGACACTGTATAAGTGCTGCTCAGCAGTAACTAAAACATCCCTGTGTTATCAACACTGTTTCCAGCACAAATCCAAAACAGAGGCCTGCACCAGCTACTGAGATGAAAATTAACTCTATCGCAACCAAAACCAGCACGGCCCAACCATCAGTGTCTATGGGATGCTGGAGCTGGGGCATGCAGCTCCTGTGCAGTTGGTCTGCCAGCAAATTCCCATGGCCCTCCAGCTACATCTACTGCTTGCCATATTAAGAACATCTGGACAAAGTGATTTATAAACTCTCTCCCTTGATAGCACTGGTTGTATTTTATGTCTCAGCAATTTTCTGTATTGCTAAGCTATTACTCATGAGCAGATTTTGTGGCAAAGCCTTTTCCAGGCTTTAGCCCTATTGAATGTGTGGCTGTGTCCTCATCTTTCCTTCTCTTTACCCATTTGCTCTTTCAGCTTTACACTGGCTCTCCTGGCTTCATGTTCTGGGGACATGCCATGATTTGTGTGCTTCTGATTTGCCACTGTTAGGTCTTAAAAGCCCTGCTTTGTACCTTGAAGACCTGACTAGGTTGGTGCATGAAACAGCACTGATGACTTGGAGTTTGCCTCATGTTCCTCAGAGCTAATGTGTTGTCTGGGAGGTGAGGACAGAAGAGGTGGTTTGCTCAGTGTCCTCAGAGGTTCCTCAGCACCTAGCCATGCTCAAGAAAATTTTTTTTGACTTCTGTCTAAGTTGTTGTTTCATATTTTATCATTCAAGTGGTTTCTGTACTGACATCCCATTCGTCTTTCTTACAGGCTCCACATCCATTTGTTACAAGCCTACCAGCCCAGTCCAGGTACTGGAAGACACCGGCTTTCTTTACCAGGATCACCAGCTGTTTGCTGGAAAGCATGACGTTTCTCCACTAACGACCGAAGTGATCAGTGCCAAAGAAAAAGCTGGTAAGTTTGTGGCCACACTTCCATATGAACCCACTGCATTTACTTCCCTTCTCATCCTTGGTAGAGTCAAAGGGGAGTTACCTTTGACTTGATGCTATGACCCATCATCACTTGTCACCTGTGCTTCTGGCGGATGCAGCATTTCTGCTGGTCCTTCAGGACATGGCTGCTTTTCACTGCACAACTGGACCGATGTCCATAGCTCTTTTGCTGATGGAGCACAACCTCAGTCACCCTGTGGAAAGCTCTCTGTGGTCAATCTTTTTGGACCTCAGTTATAGGCAATTAAAGTACATCTCCCAGGGTGCTGACATGACTAACACAGGAGTGGAAATCCTGATGTATTGTAAAAAGCTGCCTTGACCATGTGACATTGGCTTTATCCACTTTCCTCAGGCTTGTCTCAGGCATTGTCTAACAACCTAGACTAAGCTTTTTGGTATGTTAGGAAGACATTATTGCCTGTCTGCAAAAATGTCCAGTATGGTGAGGTTGCTGTGTGCTGTGATAATATGAATAAAGCAGTAAGAGTTTGCTGTAACTGCAGGGACATATAAAGCAAATGGATACTTGGCTGTTGAGCAGACAGGTCGATGGAGATGTGTGTGTCTGTGTGCCTTCCTGGCTCAAACGCCATTCCAAGGAGCTGACAGACCCTGGTGGCCAGGCTGCAACCCCAAAATGTCAGGCTGGCAGGCGGATAATGTTGTTTCAGGGAGAGCAGGAGAGGTGTATTTCTTAGGGCAGGTGTGGAATGAAACAATCTGGGAATCTTCTCTTCCTTTTGAGCCCCACAATCATCTTTAAGGCTTTGCCACAGCATCGTTAGTGTAAATTACCTATTCTCATTGTTAAGAATCAAAGGCTTTTCTTTCCCTCGGGCATCTGGGTTGCATGTAAGTTATCCCGCAGCATGTGCAGTAACTGATGAAACCTCAGGGAAATACCTGACCTCAAGAGAAAGCTTGTTTTTTAACTACTTTCAAATGCCTAAAAACAAATATAAGTCTGTCTGATGAACTCCTCTGAGGATTGGAAACAGCAGGAGAGAGAAAGTTGCCAAGAATGATCTCAAAAAACTGAACTGGAAACAGCACCTCCTTCTTGCCTAGGGCCATTGGAGGACTCTGTCTGGAGCTGTGGGCTTATTCTCACTTTTGTCCACACTGGAGTCTTTCAGAAACGTCCCTCTGGGCTCAGACACTGTTCAGACAGATATCTTACAGCACTTTTGGGATGCCATGGCATATATCAGAGAATCATAGAATATGAGAGTTGGAGAGGACCCATCAGGATCATGGGGTCCAACTCCTGTCCCCACACAGGACACCCCAAGGATCATACCATGTGCCTGAGAGTGTTGGCCAAATGGTTCTAGATGCTTAGCTTCAGGCAAGCTCCCCTGAATATATAATGCAAAGACCGTATCACTGGCTCTGAGTGACTTCAGTCATTCAGTGTTAAGGTTGTGTAGCTAATCTGTCTGTGCTCTTTTGAAATGCTGGTGTTACATCTATGACAATAATGTCTTCCTTGTGCTGACCCAGCAAAATTAGAACAGTTAGTATTGACTCCCTTAGAAACAGCATCATCAGCCAGAATGGAAATGGCAGCTTTAGAGGAAGATGATCAAGCATAGATTATTCTATATTTAGACTGTCAGGACCCTTTTCTTTTCAGTGCCATTTTGCAGTTTTTCTGTGGCACATTTTACAGTTCATTTTGTCATGGCACACAGTACACTTAGGACTTTGGCATCAAAAATACAGCATCTTGTTTAGTATTGGCATACAGGCTGCCTCTGTAAGCCATGCCAAGGCATCTCCAGATGGAGGTCAACCACTGGAACAGGCTTCCTAGAGAAGCAGTCAATGCCCCAAGCCTGTCAGAGTTTAAAAAGACATTTGGAAAATGCTGTTAATAAAATGCTTAACTTCTGGTCAGCCTTGAATTCATCAGGCAGTGGGATGAGATGATCATTGTGCGTCACTTCCAGCTGAACTATCCTGTCCTGTCCTGTCCTATCATATGCATTTTAGAAAATACCAAGTTTCCTGAGGACATGGCCTGTTTTCTTTTTGACTTGGAAGGGAATTCAGAGCTGTGGGTATGGGAGGTGATGGAGTATTATGGTGGGGAGGGCCAGGGAGGTGACTGGAATGGGTTTTTAGGGATCACTGCAAACAGAATTAGAATTGGGGGAATGAGGAGGGAACAGTGCCCTTCCTCCTTTGGTGGCTTCCAGCCCTGTCCTCTCTGCTGCCCGGGAGACCCTGGCAGGGCACTACCCATGGGATGCATCCTGGGCACGGGGTCACAGCTGGGGGATATAGGGGGGAAGAGGGAGGGAGATGTTGGAGCTGCTGTGCAGCAGAGCTAATGGCAGCCTCTCTCTCCCTGCGCAGCCGAGGAGACCCTCTGCACCCTGCGCCCGCCCAGCTTCCGCCGGGTGCCAGAGGCGGAGATGCGAGGGGCGGAGGAGGTGGCAGCCGGCACCGTCCTGCAGCGCCTGATCCAGGAGCGGCTGAGGTATGGCAACCCCAGCGAGAACATGAACCTGCTGGCCATACAGCACCAGGCGACGGGCAGCGCCGGCCCCTCCAACAGCACTGCCAGCACTCTCTCCTCCGCAGAAAACCTTGCTCCCGAAGACCTGCCAATGGTCCAGCCGTCAGGGCGGCAGGAACCACAGGGGCAGGAGCACCAGGGGGACGGTGCTGCGATGGAGAAGCAGCCCCGGGCCCCGCAGCCCCCTCACGGCACCGAGGAGCTCCCCACCTACGAGGAGGCCAAGGCCCAGTCCCAGTTTTTCCGTGGCCAGCCCCCGCCGCCGGCCGCCGCCGCCACGCCGGGCTTTTATGGCTCCTCCAGCCAGAAGTCCAGGACGGAGGGGAGGCCGACAGTGAACCGGGCCAACAGCGGGCAGGCTCATAAGGATGAGGCACTGAAGGAGCTGAAGCAGGGCCACGTGCGCTCGCTGAGCGAGAGGATCATGCAGCTCTCACTGGAGAGGAACGGGGCCAAGCAGCACCCTCCGGCCCCCGGAGGCGGCAAGGGATTCAAGGTGGCCCCACCGGCTGGCAAGGCCGCGGACCCGCGGGGCCCGCCGCCCGAGTACCCCTACAAGGGCAAGGCGGCCGCGCCGGGCAGCAAGGCGCAGGAGCACGGGCTCTTCTACGGCGAGCAGCCGGCACAGGACGTCCTCAAGGCCGCCTACGCCACCCCCCAGCCTGCCCGCGCAGAGCTGGCCCTCGTCCGCTACCAGCCGCCCCCCGAGTACGGGGTCAGCAGGTAATGCCCGCCCGGGGGTCTGCAGGGCTGCCTGGTCCTGCCCTGGCTGGAGGAGCCTCCTCTGTGGTGCTTGGACCTCATGTAGGTGGCCATGGTGTAGGCATTGCACCTTGTGGTGGGGCCATAACATCCCATGGCCGGCTGGCAGGGCTGGCTGGTAGAGCCACCCGCATCTCCCAGCAGGCTCTATAAAAGCTTGTATGCCACTTGTGCCCTACTTAAATCTTCCCACAGAGCTCACGTGGGGCTTTCACAGTACTGGGCCCCTCATGCCAGGCCTCCCCGTGAGCACGGGTTTATTCCAAGCGCATTAAAAATAATCCAGAATGTTTGCTGGCAGTGCGCTGATCCCTGCGAGCGGTGCAGGTCCTGCCTTCAGAGGTGAGCCTGTGCACTGAGGGCTGCTTTTCCTTGCTGTGCCTGAATGCAAGTGTTTCTCTGCCCCATCACATTCTCTTTGACCTCCCGGACAGTTGCTTTGCTGCATTTGGAAGGCTGGAGTTGTTTGGTGGGAATGCGAGTGGTTTTCATGTTGCGAGCTGCCTCACTGGGCCTTTCTGACACCAGAATCCCCAAAAGTTTTGTTGGCATCGCCTTGAGTTGCACACACTAAATTTACCGCAGCACAGGCATGGAGAAAAGGTGGTGCAGCTGACTTGGCTCTTCCTTTCCAAAGTGTGTAAGGTGTGGAGTGCAGGTGTGGAGTGCTCTGCCTTCCCCTGTTTGCAGAAGTGTCAGGTTTTGTGTCAAGACAGGGAGAAGCTCGGAGCATGGCTGTGGGGACTGTGGCAAGGTGGCTGTGACCAGTGGAGTGCCTGTGCTGAGCATCACGGGTCTTCCTCCAGCTGCACATGTGTTTTGATTCCCAGCCTACGATGCAGAGTTTATGCAGTCTTTCCAGAGCAACATGATACTTTTAAGACCTCAGCAAAATTGTTTGTTTGTGCAAAGAAAGAACTGTACGAATGTGAGGGCAATAGCGACCATGCTTTCCTGCAGCCGTTTGCAGTGCTAGCAAACATCTCCAGCCCCAAGCAGATTCATCCCCACAGAAAATGAGCTGGTTTGGGTATTTTTATCACTCGTGGAAAATGCTGGTGCAATATCTGTTCTGCTGAGTCCCTGTAATCAAGCTCAGCCAGGTGCTATGTGCACTTCTTCAGCTAACTTGGAACGGCAGCAGTGTCAAGTGAGAAACCCTTTGGGGCCATTTCCAGAGCCTTTCACAGTTGCCTGCTCAACAGGGTTAATGCTGAGAAACCAGCATATAAGTGCAGATTTCAGTGCACATTTCCATGCCAGTCCTCAGCCTTAGCCAAGGCACTGCTGGATCACCCGAGCAGCTGTGGGGAGAAACCCACTGTCTTATGATGGTTGTCAATGCTCATTTCTGGTAAGGAAGCACAGTTTAACCCTGCAAATCACACTGCAGAGGGAACGCCTGCTGCTTCTGTGTGCAGTTTTCTTTACATGACAGTGGAGAAATATCAATTCTGTCAGGTGCAGGGGGATATGCTGTTCAGAAGAGGACTTGGCAGCATGGCAGAGCACAGCTGCTGAGTTTTGTAGACTTATTAATACAATCTTCACTGGCATCTTTCTTGCAACTCAGCAAGGGCCTTAACGCCTCTTGGTCTGCATTTGTCCCTGCTGGCTACTCCAGCTTGCTTTTACAGATGCAGGTTAGGAGGTTGACATGGCTGGGAGTTGTTTCACCAAAGCTGTTTTCTCTAAGCTGTGTGGTCTCTCATATGCTTTTTTTAAGGCAGTTCAGGTCCTGATGTGCAAGTGGGTATTTTCAGGTCCTTCTTGGCTCCTTTCACATGATGCCTGGATTTTGAGGGATGTTTTCTGAGTACATGTACCTGCTGGCTGCCCGCGAGGCACGAGCAGGACAGTTGCTTGTTTTGAGACTGTATCTTGTGCCCTTGCTTTGTACAGTGTCAGTGATTGGGGGAAAATTTGACTGTGCAGATGTTAGACAGCAAACTTCTGGGTCTCAGCAAAGTGGTGGTCTTCATCCTCCTTGTAGGCTTCTTTCTGTATATTTTTGACATAGGGATGTCAGCCTTTCCTTTTGCTTGGGTGCCTTGAAATATTCCTTGCTGACATTAACTGGGCTTGTTTTTAATTAGTATGAACTGGTTTGGTTTCTTCTGTGCTTATCCCAGCTTACAACTGGCCCAGTGGTCTGCAGGATCCCCTTATGGTCCTGTTACCCAGGAAGATTTGGCTGACAAAAGCTTTTAGGAAGCAATTGCAATCCCTGTTTGCTCATTCATCACTTGTCATTTCTCCATCTGCAGCAGTTGTGTTCCAGTGCACCTCTGTGCACACCTCGGGCTGTGTCACAGGATGGCTTACCCAGGTCTGGGATGGTTAAAATGCAATTTCACAAAGTGGTCTCTGCTCTAAATATTCCTCTTTGGAGAGGATAAAGATAGCTTACCCATCCAGGGATGTCAGTCACTACTATTAGAGGACTTGTCTGGGCAGCAGGCCCTGAGCGCTTGATGGAGAAGTGTTATGGGCACTGTGTTATACCGTGGAGTTGCTCCCAAACACAAACCTTACTGTGGCTCTTTCCACGCTCACTGCTTCCTCCCTTACCTGTGCTCTGGGGAGGTTCTCTGCCAGCCACCTGGCTGGGATGGAAGACATTGATAGAAAAGGTCAAGGCAGGGGACTACCTGGTTTCATATGGTTAACTGAAGGGGTAAGGTTTGTTTTTTTCTGTTAGAGGAGCAAGCAAGGTGCAGAATTCCAGCTTTCGTCTCATCAGGAGGGCCTGGGAAAGAAGCTAATGGAAATAGCTTTGTCCAAGGTCAAATGGGAATCTCATATATCCCAACAGCTCTGTCCCTCTGTCCTGGTCGTAGCAGTTCCCCAGCCCATCTGTCCTTGCATCCGCTGGACAGGGACCATGCAAAAGGCATGCATTCCAGAAAAGAGAGGAGAGAAACACAGAGCTGCATTGATCCAAAAGAAACAGTCACAGACTCTGGGGATGGAAAAGATGTACAGGGTCACTGATCCCACACTTCCCCCCCAGTCCTTTCACAAGGAAAACGTGACTGGAAACCGGCAGACGCTGGCAGGGAGCTGTCTAAGGAGATGGGATAACTGTAGCTGCTGCTTAACTTCCTTTTCTGGTTTAGCTTCTCTTTTTTTTTTTAATGTCTGGTTTTAAAGGAAACATTGCCATCACCATCATCAGGGTGAAATCTTGAAATTTATTGTAAATTTTAAGGTAATTGGTATTGTCCTGAAGAACTCCCAGAGTCATATGATGCTGTGGTAATCTCAACATTTATATAAATTAGATTTAGTGACTTCTGTTTTATGGACATCACAATTGCAGAACAGAGCTTGAACCTTGAAGCTCAAAAGACAAAAAAAACCCCAGAAGGCAAACAAAAATGAATGAGTATTTTTTTCCTTTAAAAAATAGCAGTATTTTTAAGCTAGTTGCTTGATGCTTGGGGCCTTGACTCACAACTTCTGAATGCTATGAGTTGGCCAAGTGTAATAATCTTTAGAAAATGTTTCCGTTCCTAGATGTGCAGCTATTCTTGAATGGTGTCTTTGCTAACTTTCCTTAGATGCATGTTCAGAACGTTGCAGCTTGTTAGGTAAAAGGGCTTTGGAACCTGGGCTAAGTTAGTCTTTTGCACAATGCCATGAATTAATTCCAGTTTGTGAAACATTCGGTCCGGGTGGTTATAACACTCTCTGCCTGGAGAATCCATCATGGCCTTTACAGATTTGTTCCACTAGCTAATTGCCATCTCTGGCATAGCTGTGCATCTTAGTTTCAGCCTGTATTTTCTAGTTACCAGGGATTTTGCAATATCTTTGTCAGATACAACAAGGAGCTCTGTGCTATCAGTTCTTTAATACATTTAACAGGTGGAGCCTGAAGCCCTGTACTTATTTCACTGTTGTCACACCCCCTTTTTTCACTGTGGAAAGCTGACCTGAACACTGTTTCAGTACCAGTTGGACCAGAGGCTAATCAGATGTAGTAACACCTCTGCGATGCGACTCAATGTTCCTTGTGTATGTAGCTCATTAACACTTGCTGTTGGCACCCCGGGATCTCCCCATACCGCTTGTTATCCTGTCAGGCATGTGAGGGTTGTCACAGCCCAGGATAGTATTTCCCACCCTTTTACTGTAGCTTGCTGTACTTGTTCCTGGGTGGATGAACTTGGGCCCGCTCAAGTCCGTATTGTTTCTCCGTGTCCTGCTTAAGCAGTGATCCAGATCACTCAATGCAATGAATCCTCTTCATTGATCCCAGTGGCCCTTGTCAGATCCTGGTGTCTTTTATCTCGAATCATTTCTTTCTCTGCACTAATTAATAAAAAGTGTGTATAATGCCAATGAAGCCTTGAACAGGAAACACCACTGCTTACTGAGGGGACTTAATTTGTGGCTACATGTAGAAAACAATCATGCAGGCAGCTTTTAATTCTGATTTAATCTATGTGCTTTAAAAGACAGCATGTAGAATCAGCAAAAAGAATAAATCTGTGCTGTTTTTCAATACATCCCATTTCTTTATGTGCCTCATAAAATTGCACCCCGCCAGGATGTAGAAGCCTATATTTAACTACCGGAACAGTCTGTGGCTTCTCCGGTTATTTGTGTATTTACCCCCTACACACATACTACTGCTGTTTTCAGACAACCTGTTGGTATTTACTGATTCAACCACATGTCTGTGGCTGCTGACAGGACTACAAGGAGCTTCCTTTCTTTTCTGAGACACCCCAGGCAGCGTGGCCGAGCCAAGGGGTGTCACACCCAAGCTGACTTGTGCTGGCGTTCCTCTGCGAGGATAGCCTGAGCAAGAGTGTGGGTAGGAGACTGCACTTCCAGCTGACAGGACTGCTGGCAGCCCCACAGAAGAGCTTTGCTTTGCGTCCTCTCCTGGTCTAATAAGCCTGACATTAAAATAAATGAAAGAAAATGAATCTGTTCCCACAGCTTGGGTGATGCCCATGCCATTTCTCTTTACCCTTCTCTGTTATTACCGCAGTTGTTTCCACTAGGAGTGCAAGAGCTTGAGAAAGGCAGCCTTTCCTTTGCTGAAAATCAGATGAGTTCAGACAGAGGATCTGTTCTGGGTGTTAATCTCTGTGAGGAAATACAGTATCCTGTCCCTTAACTACGGAGGATATGTTTAATACAACGTGTCTTTTCAAATGATAATTTTGCCCTCCAAATCTTTAGGCAATCATCCCAAAGAAGCTGGGCCAGGTCTCTCCAGCACTAACAAATATCACTAACAAAATAGTGAATTCAGGAGATGTGAATCAAAGTCTGCAAAATGGTTTTTGACATACACCTCTGTGTTTACAGGGTGCTGCAACTATTGCTGATTCCTTAAGCCAGGGAATACTCTGAAGGCTATGTCTGGGTTATGGCAAATGCTCTCCTGTTTCTGGCTGTATCACCATTTAATGGTGGGTCTATAACTGTGTTTCCTTGCACCATGACCATCAGGCTGGGCTTACTGGCTTTCCCAGGAGCCTGTCTTTTTCCTACATGGTGGTAACACTTTTTCCTCTATGTTATTCACTTGACTGCAGAAATCATAGCGAGGTCAGGTAGACACCTGGGTCCAAGGTTAGTATACAGACTGTTCACTCCCAGTCAATGGGCAGGAATAAGCACCTTTCACAGACTGTTTTACTCTCATTGTAAAGTAAAAGCCTAAGGCAGCTTCAAAAACCACCCCAGAAACGCCTCTTTCTTTTCACTGACTCAGCCAGAGCATCCCCGGTAGATACGTGAAGTTGGGAGATAAAGTTCCTTGGGAGAGTCTTTGAGAGATGAAATAGGCCAGTCTGCCCTAGAGGCAAAGCAAGGCACAGCATTCAGAGAAAGATGAGCTAAATAGGTTAGAGGAGGGCATTTTAATTATGAATGTAAATGCCGTGGTAGGTTGGAAATGAAGTGCTTTCTCCACTGACCCTTCTCCTTCCCTATAGAGAGGAGAGCTTCACTGTACCTCTCTAGCAGGGCAGAGGTAGAATTTTCTTTCCAGAACATTTACAGGCATTTTCATTTTATTCTTAATACTGCTCTGCTTTATCAAACAACAGCACTTCTGTATTTACTATTTCCTGGTCATCAACCACAAGTGGACTTCATTTTTCTTTTGGGATTTCTTATTCCCACATACAGCTACAAATTCCCCCCAAATTCCTCTGTGTTGGTCATTCTTGCTCCCAGGTTTTCCAGTATAAGAGGTGTATTAAGACCATTCCTAAATCTGGGGGCTCGGGTGGCCCCAAAATCTGAGGGATTTCTTATGAAGGTGGGGTCCATGGTGAAGTGTTTTGCTGAAGACACTGTGTGGCAAGCTGTAGGTAGCAAGCTGTAATATATGTATCACAAGTTATACATCTCTGAAAGGAGAGAGAGTGCCTGGTGACCTCAGCCCAGCAGCACTTGAGGGTCTCACTGCCTGCTGCTGCTCACTTTTCAAAAATCTGGTTTCCCTTTTTTTTTTTTTNGCATTGCAGAAGTGTATAGGGGTCCTACTACAGTAAACATCAATAAAAAAATATGTATTTTATAGAAATGTAGCTGAAGTGTTGCAGAGATGTCCAAAACTGATGATGTTCCACCGTTTCGTGCTTTTAAGAAGGATGGTTTTTGACAAGAATGTGTTTGGCTGAAATATTTTAACCTGCTCTAATGCAGAGTAAGATCAACATTTAAAATACAGTAAAAGCATTTTGAGAATGTCATTCTTTACTAAGCCCGAAGGAGCTCAGGATAATCCTGATTGCTGTGTTTCTTTGGAGCTTTACATGAGAGGTTGGATGGGAACTAAGCTGATGTTATAGCACTCCTATTTTTACAAATGTTGATTTCTTAATGTGAGTTGCTGTGTTGATTTTATTGCATATATACTCAGAGATTTTGCAGTTGGCTAAGACAGAACTAAATTGAGACAGATTAAACAAGTAAAAGGAAAGTAAGAAACATGTTAATTATGTTGAACAGCCATGCTGCAAAAGGCATAAGGCTGACTGTACCTGTTCGGTTCTCAAGCTGGAAAACACTTTGGAGAATCTCTTCTGTGGTTGTGACTGCTGAGGCTTTGGTGGCTGGCTGCTGCTACAGGATGTAAATCTTTAGTAGCTCACAAAGTCATTTGCAGTTAAAAAAAATGGAGATCCCTGGGATCTATCCTTCCTTTGTAGTGTAAAACTAGACAGACTAAAGTGATGAGAAAATCTTAAATTAGTGAAAGGTTGAGATTTCCCAAAAGTGCAGTTTAAGAGTTCCTGCAAGGGTCTAAAGGGTGTATCAATGGACAAAGGTTGCTCTGCTTCATAATAAAAAAGAAAACTAGGTATCTCCACTGGTTTAGATTCAGAGTTTGTTTTAATTCTATTGCTCTACGCTATTCCCATAAAGAAGTGAGAAAATCTTTACCTGCAGCAAATCTGTGTCTTTGTAGGGGTATAACTGTCTAGACAGCCAAGTTTTTTCTTCCATAAAATCAATCATTTCCTCTTTTTTGGGTAAAGACAAACAAACTCATGCTTAGCTGAATTAATTGCTGTGGTAAAACACTTGAGCACAGACTGGCTGTCAGCAGTGTTGAGAAGGTGCCATGTGCTTGGTTGTGTTCACATTCACTTGTGAAGCATCTTTTACATTGTGAGTGACATCCCTCACTTGTGATATTATTTATTCAGATTTTTAAGCAAAAAAAAATGTAAGTCCCACAACAGGCATGAGGTCCCTTGCCATGTTTCACACGCTGGAGGAGCAGAAGGAAAGGGGTACTTGGGGATGAAAAGTCAGACAGGAACCAGCAATGTGCACTTACAGCCCAGAAAGCCAGTTGTATCCTGGCATGACCAGCAAGTGGAGGGAGGTGACTCTCCCCCTCTACTCTGCTCTTGTGGGAGCACATCTGGAGTACTGCATCCAGGTTTGGAGTCCTGAGTGCAAGATGTGGACCACTTGGAGCGGGCCCAGAGGAGATCACAAAGATGAGCAAAGAGCTGGAACACATCTCCTGTGAAGACAGACTGAGAGTTGGGGTCGTTCAGCCTGGAGGAGAGAAGGCTTCAGGGAGATCTTACTGCAGCCTTCTGATACTTAAAGGGGGCTTATAAGAAAGCTCGATAGGGAATTTATACCCAGGCCTGTAGTGACAGGACAAAGGACAATGGTTTTAAACTGCAAGAGGGTAGATTTAGATTAGATATAAGGAAGAAGTTTTTTTTATGCTGAGAGTAATGTGGCACTGGAACAGCTTGCCCAGAGAAACTGTGGATGCCCCATCATGGGAAATGTCCAGTGCCTGATTGGATGGGACTTAGAACAACCTGGTCTAGTGGGAGGTGTGCCAGCCCAAAGCAGGGTGTTGGACTAGACAATTTTTAAAGATCCCTTCCAACCCAAACCATTTTGTGATTCTGTGAATTACTGTGTGCTTTGTTGTGAAGTGTCTTGCAGCACCTCCCTGACTTCCTGTCTTTTGGAAAGTTTTATCCACTTCTAGTAGATGTTTAGCTCCTTAGTTATTAGCCTGCACCTCTGCCAGAGAACTGACATGCCTAGGGCAGAGAGCAAACCCTTCTAGCCCTGAGACCAGCCTAGGGGGAATGACCCCTGCTCCCGAGCTGCCTCCATGGATGTTTAATTTACCAGGAGAGATACAGCCTTAGGGAATGTCTATGCTGTGCAGGTAAAGCCACCTCAAGGCCAGAATGAGCTCAGCACAGACTCCCTCAGTTGCTGGCTATGCAAAGCTTGGCTTGCACCTTCTTCCCAAGGACACTGGTCTGTGCTACTGGGCAGGTTAGCTGTGTGCATGTTTGTTTTTTACTCCATTTCAATACCTTTTGGTTCCACAAGTGATGCACTGGGCAAAGCCATGTTGGGAGCATTGGGCTCTGTGTGTCTGGGGGCCTGCAGAGCCCCATTTGCTTTCAGGCTAGTTTGGACAGAAGACAGACTGAATTGCTGGCTTTCTTTGCCATCATATGGCTTGGTAGGGGCAAGTTTGTTAGAGCAGCACTGATCACTTTTAAGGTAGGACTTCAAAATTGCCTTCACATCTCAGCTTGTTCTGCTGCAGTTGAAGGTAGTGATAGGTTATTGTCAGTAAAACTAGGTCAACACTGAGAGCTTTTGAAAACCCCATTTTGAGAAGCTGTGTAGGTGCTGAAGACAACGGAAACCGTAATTGCTATGTATCAATACAGCACAAAATTGTCTGGATCTTTGAAGCCAACTGGGGTAAATATATCTGTTCAGTATGTCTTGTGCCTTGTGTAGGGTACAGAAATAAAGGTAAAGATACCTACAGCAAGTCTAGTAGCTTGTGGTTAAGCGCAAATACAAGTTCCAGAAGGTGCTTGATCACAGATTTCAGGTGGGGTCCAGCAGCCATCTTACTTTCCAGCCAAACTGGGCTCTGGCACCGATATCCCACATGGTCTGGATTGAGTGTCTTAAACAAGTGTAGAAATTTCACAGCTTTTGCATGTGGGCTGAGGAGTGGCTCAGCCTGTGCACGGTGAGGTCACTTGGGGCTGCTTGCCCTGATGGAGGCTCTGAGGCTGCCTGTGCAATGGATGGAGGGATGGAGGTGGGTCTGGTGCAGACAAGCTTTCAGCTGTGCCCTGCCTAAATTTTCTTCTTTAGAAAAAGGGATCATCTCCCTTTTCAAGTTCAGAGGGCTGAGATGCGGGACAGAAAGGAGGGACTCCTGTTCCATCTGGCCACCACCTGCAGGGTTACCCTCACTGCTAAGATACCCTCCTGGATTATCCTCCAGCCATTGCAAATTGTGACTCAGGTGGATTAAAGAGCCCCCCTCCATCAGCAAGCCTCACTCACAAGCAGATCCACCACCATCTCACTTCTTATTCTTCCCTGACATGAGCCTGGTGAGTGATGGATGCTCTCAGTCAGGGAGTGACACAATGAGGTCTCCACTGGAAGATGGCTTTCGTGGCTCACCGTGATTGACCGGGGCTGTGCCTCCAGCAGCTCCCCAGCAGCCCTTCCCTTTGCCGCTTGCTAAAGCCACTCAGGGATGCTGCCTCGCTCACATCACTTCCTTTTGCCTCCCAACTCAGCGGATCAGCTGGTCTTGCTCTGGGCAGGGAGCGGTGTTCGAAGGGTGAGTAATACATCCCTTGAGTTTCCTTCAAGGCTGCCGGCTTATGCTTCTCAGCAGTGGCATTTGTGGCAAGGGGAGGCAGGGAGAGGCTGGCTGCTGCCGAAGTATTAGCTGTGCACCTAGGCAAAAATGCTGTTTTCGAGTCAGCGCTTCCCTTATCCGTTCATGCCAGATGTGTACATCACTGCCAAGGGCAGGAGAGGAGGCAATTTACCCGGTCCCTGCCGCGATTGTTGGTATTTAGGAGTGACTGAAGACCGTAATCATGACCGTACAGTTATAACACTATTAATAACCTGTGCAGTCATTAGGTGAAAGCTCCTGTGCGCATTTGGAGAGCGCGCGGCTCTAACGCCTCCCCCGTGTGTGCTTTCCTGCAGCCGACAATGCCAGCCACCCTTTCCGCCGCCGCCAGCCCAGCAGCACAGCCCCATGTCCTCGCAGGCCACCGCCGGCCCTCTGCTCCCAGGCTCCTTGCCCCCACTGCCGGCCCCTGCTGCCGCCCAGACACCGACGCTGCCGGGCCAGCAGCTGACGCCCGATGCCTTCGCCATTGTGGAGCGGGCACAGCAGATGGTAGAGATGCTCTCCGAGGAGAACCACATGCTGCGTCAGGAGCTGGAGGGGTACTATGAGAAGGCAGACAAGCTGCAGAAGGTATGTGGAGAGATGGGGATGGAGCCTGGGCAAGGCAACCATCTTGATGTCTTTGGGTCCCCCAAGCTGTTCTTCATAGTTGTGTCACTGCAGTGGGGATGCACCAGTGGCCATCTCTATTCATTGCCTCTCCATCGTGGTCTCCCAAAAGTGTAATCTGGTGTCTTACGGGCTCCCCTGCCTTTAGGGCAAAACAGGGCAGCCCATCAGATATCTCTCAACTGAGTATTATCCCCTTCCATCCTTCCATGCTGGTCTCACTGGAGTTTCCCTGGAAGTCTCCCATGGGCAGAGTCTGCTCCTCTTGCGGCTGGGTCCTGCACCGTCTGCACAGGTGTTAGAGCTGCAGGAGGGAACCATTTGAAGAGCACGTCCACATCTGTCCCAAGCAGACCTGTCCACCACAGTAAGCTTGTGTGGTGGACACAGCTGCCCTTTGGAAGCACAACAGCCATCAATGGGGTTGCCCGTTATTTGGAAATGCATTAACTTGGTTGTCTTAGAGGCTTTCACTGACTGCTCTGTGGGTCTCTAAGAACTGATGTTAAACATCCATCTTTGAACATTTTAAAAGCACTGTGCCCTTACCTGAACGAGCCATTTGGTAAAGATTTTGCTCAAAACCCCTCTTATAGAGATCCCACACCCCCTTTTCTGTATGCATGCAGGTTTTCTCAGTAGAGAAGGGCAATGTCTTGAGCACTGCCAGGGGTGAGAAGATGAAGAGTCGAATCAAACAAATTTGATGTTGCTTAAAATTGGGACTGGCTGAAGGCAAAGCAGAGATGCTCCCCAAATCTGCTGACCTTGGGTCCCAAGGGCTCAGACCAAATAACGTCTTTAGAATCCTAGCCTGCTATTTTATTTCTGTCTTCTCACTGCTTATACACAAACGAGCTTAGACTGCAGGTCTCTTCTCTCTGAATGTAGGAGTCTAAATAGGAGCTCAGTTTTTTTTCTATGCTGTGCATATCAGGGTGTTCTTGGAGACACCTTTCACAGGCAGATCTGAGAGACAATGTCCCAGCCTCAGGTGGGGGAAAAATCTGTAATACTCTGGTCAAACAGGTTAGAAAAAAGACCATTTGTTTTGTAGCTGCTGTCTTTCCTGCCTTTTCCTGTGCAACAAGATGAGTAGAGTTTATTCACAGAATTTCCTAAACGTAGTTGAAAAACTTTTGCAGCAACATCAACCATTTGTGAAGACATCTGCAAAGACTTTAATGCTGACTTCCCTGTGGCCTTTGCAGGCAAAAAGAAATATTCCAGCTATTAATTTTTCAAAAGCTGCGTTGTTCAGGAAAAGGTATTTGAGTGAAATGCCCTATAAATATTCCAATTTTCTTTTTCACTCTTGGAAATGGCTCTCTCTTTATCTTGGATGCTCTGCAAGTTGATTGCATCAGATACCAACAGAAAGGTATTCAAGCACGGGCTGAAGTCTCACTTCAGTGTGGACTTGACTCCCATTGACTCTGGGGGAATGTAAGCGGAGTATTAAAGTGAAACACATACTCAAGTGCATTCTTTGTTCAGGAAACCAAATCCATGGTATCCCTCCCATGCTGTTTTTTTCTGTGTTTGAACACAAGGACAGGGCAGGCCCTCTTCTGTTCCCACAGTTTCAGCTGAACATCACCTCTGAAAATTTGATTGAGTTAAATTGCATACTTAGGGTGTGAAATCTCTTCCCTCCTGTTGGAAGTTGAAGGCATCAGTGCTTGTCTGTGCATAATACTTTTGATCTATGTAGGACCATCCTCCCATCACTTTTATTCATTGTAGAAAATGAGAAGAAATTAGAGAAAATTGGCTTGTAGGGCTCCCTGGGGCATTTGTATGAGCAGGTGAGCCCTGAGGGTTGTCATATTCTCAGTCATGTGTGAACAGACTTTTCTGCAGAGAGATACAAGGTGGTGATTAATCCTTGTGCTGTTTGATGAGTTGCCTGGTTTGCTTACTTAAAAAGAATTGGAAGAGGAGTTGTGCACATTTAATTTTGAGCTTTTTTTTTTCTTTTTCAAAACCAAAGCATTATTTTTCCTTTTATGAGCAGTGTTATCTTACTGAAGTTTAACTACCAGGCTGGGCTGGCTCTTTCCCATGCCATGTGTGTGGGTTATTTGAGTGGGTCGGCTCCAGGGGCTACCAGGCAGAGAAAAGGCTGAACTGTTTTTCCTCCTCCGTAAAAGAAGGAAATCCCAGAGCTGTTGAGAAATGCTGACACAATTTATGGCTGTTGTTCTGATCTCCTTTAATTTTGCTCAGTGCTGATGGAGGCTCTTTCTTTTCCTACAGCAAGCTTTTGCCTCCAGGGCTGCAGGAGACTTGCGTGGTGATGTGTTTTAGGAAATAACAGCATATAGAGGGCCAAGCAGAGCCCTTGTGGTAACCAGAGCGTTGGCCAGAATGTTGGGCTGTGGAAACCCACTGCTGTGCTGGCAAATCTGTTTTGCTGTGGTGGGAGCTCTCTGGAGCAGGCATCTTTTCGTGCACATAGTGGCTCACCTTGGAGAGGGAAGGTACAGGAACTGGCAGCTGTCAGGGCACCACACCGAGCCTAGTGTCTGGTTGGGATCATGTAGATAACGATTCAGGAAAGTGCTTTGATTCTGGAAAATTCACATGAGGTAGATTTTTGACTGTAGGTCATAGTCATAGACTAGAATAGACTATTTCAGTTGGAAGGAACCTACAGTGGTCATCTAGTCCAACTGCCTGACCAAAGTTAAAGCATGTTGTTAAGGGCATTGTTCAAATGCCTTGTAAACTCTGACAGGCTTGGGGCATGGATTGCCTCTCTAGGAAGCCTGTTCCAGGATTTGTCTGCCATCTCAGTAAAGAAACGCTTCCTCATGTCCAGTCTGAACCTCCCCACTTGTTTCAGCTTTTGTGCTTGTAATTGAGCTGAAAGCAGAAATTCAGAAATTGGGGAAGGTAACCCGGTTTCCCCATCACGGCTCTTCCAGAATTTCCTTAGTGTGTGGTTCGGAGGTGCTGCCTGCCCATGGGCTGTGTCTAGACAGAGTGGCCCCAGCGTTGTGGGAAGCGCAGGTCCAGGCTGCTGAAGCCTGGCTGCGGGTTCCTACGCAGACAGCAGGGTGACAGCTGCAGTGTCCCTGGCAAATCACACCTAAAGCTTAATGAAAGGCACCTAACTCCACAGCAAGTGGAGGTGAGCTCGCACCCTTGCTTCAAAAATCACAAATCTGTCCTACCCATGATTCAAGAGGCCAAAAAAAGCACCAGATTTAGAAAGGTATGTGGGAGGCTATATATGTCTTGTGGTTTTCCAGCCTGTGCACATTGTCAAGCTTTTCTCCACAAACACGAGGGTCAGGCATGCAGGAGCAGATTCCCACATCAGTGTTGATCATTCCCACAGCAAAGATTTTACCAAAGCTGTATCACTTAATATGATGTTATCTTATTAAAAAATTAGTTGGATGGATTGAACTGGCCAGCAAAACTCTGCCCAGGACTGTTTTCCTGTCAGTCTTTTTGGCTCAGGTCTTAAGAAGGAAGTTCACTGCTGAGGGCTTCCTCTGCAGTATGCCAGATTTAAAGGAGATGAAGTTAAGAAGATTGAAAAACCAAAACAGTTGGTTTGGTCTGTTATAGCAGGTTTGTTCTTGTATAGAGCAGTCTTCAGTCAAGGATGGAAAGGTATGAACCACAATAGTTTAAAACTGATGTGAGGTCACAGCTGAACCTAACATACTTCTGGTGGCGTGTGAGCTTAGAGAGAAGTTTTGGATCAGAGACCTGGCAGAATAATAAATGTTCCCTCCTACAACCCTTTTTAGGAGGGAATACAGCCTACACAAATATACCATTTCCTCTGTTTCTCCTCTTGGATGGCATTAAAACAGCCACTTTGATCTTAAAACAAAGGCAACCAAGCAGTTCCATCAAGTCCAGCCCACCTCAGGCTTTTTTAGGAGCTGCCAGTGGGGTGTCATGAGGCATTGTGTCATAGTCAACTGCCCCACAGGGTATTTGTAGGGGTCCCCACTGCAGGAGCCTCCAGCACTGTTGGGGCTTCACACCATTCTCTGCCAGGGAGATGGGTCGTTGTAGAGTTGGTGCCTGGCATGCTGCTTGGTATGAGCATCGCCCTTAGCCCTGTGTCTCATCAAAACATGCTGGACAAATGCTGGGACTGGACACATTCCCGTGGGGCTTTAACAGGAGCTCTCTCTCCTTTCAGTTTGAAATAGAAATTCAGAGGATTTCAGAAGCTTACGAGGGCTTGGTCAAGACCACCACTAAGAGGGAGTCTCTGGACAAAGCTATGAGAAACAAACTTGAAGGAGAAATTAGGAGACTTCATGACTTCAACAGGGATCTCCGTGGTATGTTACAGTTGCTTGCGTGGTTTTTTTTCTCTGATTGACGTATGTTTCACTTACAAGCTCCAGAGCAGCAGACTTTAGAGGAGTGGCTTCTACACACTGTTTAGATAAATGTGAGAAATAAGGCCCTGCCCACTGGCATAAGGCAAAACTGTGACCCACCTTGCACCATTTTTGGAGGAGGGAAGTATCTGAAGGCACGATCTTCCCTGGAAGCTTCCCAGGAAACTGTCCCTGACTGCAGAAAATTATTGCTTTCCTATGGCACCCTCAAGGCTTGGTGTCACTGGGCCGGGGGCTGCCTTCCCCCCAGGGGCAGCTCCTCACTGCAGTAAAGCACCCATACCCTTGCAAAGCTGGGTAATTCAGATTGCAGTTGCCTTGTGCATTTTGAACAGTGTGAGAGATTAACTGCCTGGGCATGTCAGCTGTGAATAGCAGAGGCTTTTCCCCCAGTTTCTGTAAATCTGAACAACACAGCTTCATGGAAGAGGTCAAAGGCCTCATCTTTTATGTATGTGTCAGCCTCCATTTTAATGTCCTCCTTCAGAGAGTCTATTTATACTGCTCTGCTGGCATGCATCTTATTTTCTTGGTTGGCCTACAATTTTATATACATATATTTATACTTAAAGTATTTCCTGTTTTTTGCAGAACGGCTGGAGACGGCCAATAGGCAGCTGGCCAGCAGAGACTTCGATGGGCATGAGGATAAGGCAACAGAGGGCCTTTATGCCACTCAGAGTGAGTACTGTGCCTGTCTGTTTGGAAGGTGCATATATATATATATATGCACACACATGATGGAGTGGAGGTAAATACTTAGCTATTAATTGTTACTGTGCTTGTGGCTTGGTTTTCACTCAGCAAATTCATCACATACTCTTATTTAAGCTGCAGACTGGATTATTTAGGGTGGGTTTTTTTGTCTCTGAGCACCAGAACCAAGTAGTGGGAGTTAACGGTAACACAACTTAGCTTATCTTTTATAAATATTTGTCTGAAATGGTGAAGTGTTGCTTGCAGGGATCATCTCTAGAGATGCATTCTTTTTTTTGGCTGGGAAAAGCCCAGGGCAGCCTTTGCTGACCAATTGTCAGTGCCATGGTTTGACTAGCAGGAGAATGAGCAGAGCTGAACCATACTTTTCACAAATGACTGAAGAGACAAAGATTTTACAACTTCTATTGCTATGAAAGCATCCATTCCCAACAACTTTTAGGCTTCCATAATGACTGGGCACAATGCTGCAGATTTCCTTGCCATGCACTGATGTGTGTGAGTTCATCCAACCCAAAACCCGAGCAGCTGGATGCTGTGTGGTAGTACGTGACTTCTTTTGTATCCTGAGCATCTTCAGCATATTTCCAGAAGGGCTTGACCACCTGAGAGCTGTGCAGTACTCTGCAAGCTTAAATCCCATCGAAGGTCAATGCTGTATACAGCTAATCCTTCTGTTTTATTTACTGCACCAAGAGCCTTCCTTGGAAGATGGGCTGCAGCTGCAGTGGAGAACTGTCCACCTTCATTAGCTGTGCAGTGTTTGATACTAGTCAAGAGGCTTCACCAGCAGCCCTGCAACATCCACTGGCTGCTCCAAATGCTGGAGAGCCTTCCCCTGGCTCCCACCAGCAGCAGTGATGCCAGCATGGCTCATTATTTGGTGCATATGTTCACAAACCAGAAAAGAATCTGGTGCTATTTTCCGTGATGATCTTTGCCATGCCAGCAGATGGTATAAGGGTGTGTAGATAGTGCTGCAAATCCAAGGGGATGATCTGTTAAGGAAACAGCATTGCTGTGTAAGTCTTGTCATCCTTGGGAAGAGTTCAAACGGGATAAGCTGCATAGTGGAAATTGGATACTGGGATCTGTTCTCTTCATATAGAGGCAGCCTGATAGTGTTACTATACACTGTTGGCTACAAGGGGGAGTCAAATCCCCAGGATGGACTCAATTTGAGTTATTTTCCAGCACACAAACATGCTCTGTACTTCTGCTGATAAATAAATAGCAATGAAACTTTGTGCTGTGCACTCTGCATATTACTGCAATCAATTCACAGCTTACAAACAAGTATAGCTTTGCAGATCCTATCACATAAGATGGTCTGGATGCCTGGAGTGTCTCCTGACTAGGCCAGAGAGCTGCATGTTAGTAATGTAATGCAAAGTGCTTCCAAGAATAGAAAAATGGGCATGTGTAAAGCAGGTCCTCTTCAGTCATGTTCTTTGGGCTGCTGGGACACACACACTGATGACCTTGGTGTCAGAGTGTCTGCCTAAAGCACCCTTCTGAGAGTCCATAAAAGGTTTTGCTTGGAAGTCCTCTGTTGCTGACTGCATTTGTATGCTGATGATTGTGACTCTTCCCCGGGGGCAGACCATGGCCAGAGTTGGATTGCACCTCATTTCCAACCTGGGGTTTTTTACAAGCACAGTTTGTACCTTCATATCTTTTAATGTGATACACAGGCAGAAAACTGAGAGTCAGAAAACTGAGTTTTAGCTGCCATATGTACACTTCTCTACTGAGATTGAAACAGTCATTTTTAGAAGAAGAGAAAAAAATTTGTTGTGAAACTGGTTTGTTATTTTTTTCCTAAGGGTTGCAGCTTACTGAGTCAGATTCATAAATGCAAATCTTAATTTTCATTAGGAAAGCAAAAGCAGATTTCTAGTCACTGTGTTTGTGGAAAACAGCCTGGAAACATGACCCTAACATCCCCAACCCAAATTATAGAAGGAGACTCCCATTTCAACAGGTTTCTGAAAGTGACCATTTTTAAGCCACTCTCATGACAAATTGAAGAAGGAAAATTCCTGAGATTGGTAATGCTGCACACAGAGTTTTGTGTGGTAGAACTTCAGTAGTAGGAAAAACTCCCTGAAAAAGAAGTCAGGCAAAGCAGGATGTACAAGGATCATTTCTCAGTTCCTGACAGAGCTCTCCTTTAGCAGTGCAACAGTGCACAGCAGTCGTGTGCTCTGAGATGGAGACCAGAGGTGACAAAAAAGTCTTACTCCTTGTAATAATAATAAGCAAAGCCAGGCCATATGCCTGCAAGTATTAAGTGCTAGGCATTTGTGCCCTGGAGAAATGCTACTGTTAGATCAGGGTAGGAGAGAACTCGCACCATATTAGTTTCATGGTAATTATGGGGTGTTTCGTCAGGAAAAAAGTTTATTTGAAAGAAAGACATGAAGCAGCAACCAATAAAGCCATATGTGCCATATAGGCAAGAGAGGAAACAGGAAGGAGGAGGCTAAGATATACTGTGGGAAGGGAGAGGCAGGGAGTCTGAGAATGGTTTTGGAGGCATAGGGCAGAGAGAAAGCTTATGATACAGCATATCATAAGAAAAATATGTTTTGGTGGAGGCTAAGAGTTGTGCATGTTTTTCTGGGATTTCTGGGCTGTGGGAGAAGGGGTCCTCCAAGGATTCGTTTTTTCAGATGTTTGAAACAGATTGAGGTCTGTGCCCATCCACATGGTTTTTCACCCATTAGTGAGGGTGCATGGTCATTTTTGGCAGTGTGTTGATAGATCCTCGTGCTTCATAGGAATGTTCAGTTCATGTGCCTATATCTCTGTCCCAAATATCCCAGGCAAAGAAATATTCCCATTGAATGTATCCAGCCAAAGAAAATGCCCACAACAGATGTTTTTGAGAGTGGGATTTTGGGCAGACTAAGAGCCATTTGGTATTAAGACAGGAAATAATCAGCAAATAATCTGCATTGTTGCTCCAGGCTTCCCTTGGCCCAGCATGGTCAGCATCAAACCACAGCTGCAGGGGGCTGAGCGAGGCTTGGGCAGAGGGACAGATGGACAGTGGCTTTGCTGCTTCTCTGGAAGGAAATCTCAGTGTCCGGACCTGGTGACCTGAGGAAAGACATGATCACCAGAAAGCATCTGTGCAATTAGCAGCTCTTAAGTGAAGAACCAGCATTGGGAAATGCAAACCTGCATAAGAGAAATGATTGGAAGTGCCACAAGGGATGGTGGTATGGGAGCCAGTCTTGTTTTTGCAGCAATATCTCCTGCAGCCAAATTAGTCTCTGACTGCCGTAATTTGGTATATTTTCTGCTGCCAGCAGTGGTCATTTTGTACAAATAAGGACTGTCTTTAAAGTATATCCACGTTGCCACTCTGCAACATCACAGCAAGGAGAAAGGCAGCATGGGATGTACTAAGGTGGTCATTAAATTGGTCAAATAAGTTGATATTCAGATATAATATGTGATAAGATGGGAGTCACATCTGAGTTTAGGGAAGAGATGACACAGATTGATTGTATCTTTTTGTCTAATGTATTTGCTACAAAGCAGGTTCAAAGCTTGCCTACTCACTGGGCTTTGTTTGTGGGCTCTGCAGTGACCAGCATGCCAGTTTTGCTGCTGGGGTTTCTTGTTAGGAGGTGCTATATCCTTCTTTAAGGATAAATGGTATGATGACCGGATGGGTTTGGGCTCACTTCGTCCACTTTTGCCTTGTTCCATGTGGCTCAGCTCATGTGCATCTCCCCTTGCTACAGACACTTACTGATGGTGTGAAAATTAAATCTGTTCTCATCTCACATGACTGTAAGGAACAGTGTGGCCCTGGGGGTAGTTCAGGTCTGAAATGGACTGGCTTTGGCCATGTGAAGTTTTCTGACCCTGCTTGGGGCTTCCAGATTGAGTGGTCACATTTGGGTGGGATGGGCTGGATGTTTGAGGCAGATTTTCCACTTTTCAGTGTTTTTGGAGAAACTTTCCATTTCAGTTAAAAAATAATAAATTCTGTAATGCTGTAATTCTGTTTTAAAAGTCAAAAATCAAAACAAAGTTTAATTGATGCCAAATTAATTTTTGGAAGAAATTTTCCTTCCTGGAGGCTTTCCAAGTGCTCTGTTTTTGTTGTCATTCAGAACGAAGGCCAGATTTTGGAATCTCAGATTTCACTGAATGAAACCTTGATCCCCTGCTTGCTCCAGTCATTAACTATTTGTATTCTGACATTGGGGATCCAGTGATTGGCCTGTGACACTCGTGTTCCCTGAAATGGCTTCTCAGAACTGTCAGGGCAGAAGCAGATGGAGCCAAGCATTTCCCCAGGCAGCTTGCCAGCAAAGTCAGTGGTGGGCCTTCAGTTTGTTGCTGAAGAGAAAGATATGAGCAAAGCTGACTGATTTTAGCCAGTTATGTTTTTTTTTTTAAATGGTTTTAAATCTTACCCAAAAAAGGGATGATTTTTCAGCACAGAAGTTATCTACATGCTTTAATCTTGCTTGTGATGTGTTAAGATGCTTAATAGGAGGGGAGCAGTGATCGCTGAATCCTTGGGTCGTGCAGGTCTGGAAAGTTACTTTGGGCCCCTGTGGAGCTGAGATGTGTTCCACAGCCTCCATTTCTCTACATGCCCAGAGAAAGCCCATACAGATGCCTTCTGTCTTACTCTTCCTTATTACTTTCCCCTCTTTCCATTTTCAGGATGTCCAGCACAGATTGATGTTTTTCTTCACATTTTGTGTGTGTCATGATCTCTGTCCTTGCAGATAAAAACCACTCAGCACAGCACAGCCCACATCCACAGGTCTGAGGTTTCTTGCACATTTCCCAAAATTTTGCTGGGGAATATGCTGGCAGCTCAGCAGAATGGAAAGCTGTGAGGCAGTGCTTGTGCTCACCAGCTCTGCTAGTGCAGATGCAGCCCCAGCTGCCACTTGTCTCTGCTGCTGGTGCTCACGTCAGGCTGGGCACTGAGAGGCTGAGCCCTGGCAGTAGAAGCTCCTTGCCCACTGTGTCTCAGCACTGTGTTGTAATAGCCCTACTCACTGCTGCTTCACCTAGTTTTTGCTTTTCTAGGAAGTGGCAGCTTACCTTTGGTGTGTAGCTTTGGGCCTGTGAGCAGTCCTTATGGAGTGGCTCTTGTTCTTGTCTTTCTTTCAGACAAAGAGCACTTGAAGGAGAAGGAAAAGTTGGAGATGGAGCTGGCAGCCGTGCGTTCTGCTAATGAGGACCAGCGGAGGCACATCGAAATCCTTGACCAGGCCCTAAACAATGCACAAGCCAAGGTCATCAAACTGGAAGAGGAGGTGAGGCATGGACAATGTTTCTGTGCTCTGAGGGTTGATGTGGCTCCCATTTAGGCCTTTCACCATCCAAGTCCTGATTCTCTTCTAGCCACAGTGTGGTAGGTTTTCCCGTTTCCCTTCTACTGGCCCTCTTAGAGGGAGAATGTCTAGTTACACAATACTGAGACAAACAAGCAAGCAGAGGAGACCACAGCCATAGGTGTTTCCAGAGCAGAGCCTTTGACATGTAACCAGGAGCAAGACCAGACTCAGCCAGCTGGTGGCTGAGGTACCAGTACAACTTAACAGAAAAATTGAATTAAAAGCTGACTACTCACTTGCCTGTGTTACAGGGATATAGACATGTGATGTCAGTGCATCCCATTTCTCGCCAATGAATACCAGGAGGCTTTTGAGATGTGCACAGCAACACACTAGTGCAGGCCTTGGTAATTTCACATTTTTAAAGATCTGGCTGGCAGCAGACTGACTGGGATTTAAGTACAGAGAGCTATAGGTTTTATTTGAGAGCTGAAGAGAACCTATCATTCCATGAGACCTAAGAAGGTCTTGTGAGGAGCAGGGAAAGCTTTACTCAAGTACCTGCAAGTAACTTAGGTGCTGTTCATTGTCTTAGAAAGACGAAGGGTGAATTGACCTCAATGATATTTGAATGTCTCCTAATAGGGTATTCAGCAGATAGACCCCCTGTTAGGCTAACTAATGGTTAATCAGAGTCTGGAAGATTTATGGTACTATATATGTAAGCGCTGAAGGCATTGCTGTTAGACCATTAGACCATTCTGACTTCCTCTTTAGAAATATTTTTAAAATTCCATTTCCTCCGGTGGATACACTCAGCAGCAAGTAGGGGATCACATGAAGTTTAACTGCTCCTTTGTTAGTTAGGCTAAAGCCTGCTCGCTGTCCTGGAGTATTTGGGGCAGTCCCTTTGGGGCAGCTGCAGGAGCCAGCATACCTTTAATCTGTACATAATTCACTTGACACGGTTTGGCTTAAAGGCAACCCGAGGTTTTCTATTTGCATTTCATTACAAAGTGGCTGAATAAAGGAATGTTTTAGGTGGAAACACATGCTCCTACAGTCCTGGCATCATGCAGGGGATGGGAAAAAATATGTTTAGCTCCCGTCTGCTCCACAGACTGTCAGTGTGGTATTGGCAGGTGACATTGGCTTGCTGAGTACGCACTAGTGAAGGCAGAAGCATAAATACTGATTCCCAGGCAGGTGGTGCGGGAGCTACCTTATGGCTACTGGGTTGTAGTAAATAGGCTTGCAGCCTTAGGGCTCTGTCTCTAAGAGCTTGGCAGTATTCAGGTTTTAGTCTAGTTATCCAACAGAAATGTAGCTCTGCTGAAACCTGGATTGTGGACTGGTGGAGCTGAGGAAAAGTTAAAGATTCCCTTCTAGAGAGCTCCTAACCTCCTGCAGGGCATGGCAGGTGTTATGGAGGTGGTAACTTCCTGCCTGGGGCATGGTAGATCTCAGAGGTGGAACATATGCAAGTGATGCAATGGTATTTGGCAGAGTTTGCCTGTCAGAGCACTCAACCTGGACAAACCTATGTTGACCTGGTAGTTTTTAACTGCTTTTTTTCATTCTAGGGGTAGTCCAAACTAATTTTAGCCCATCTGCCTTGTTTTAATTGTTCAAGGCAATATCAGACAGCTCAGGTGAAATGCAGTTAATCCGAGGCTGCTGGCATGTGCCCAAGCTCCTGCACTCCCTTTCCCTTGTTTTTATCCTGTTTCATGGCTAAATCAGAGCACCTTTTCAACAGTCTCCAACGTTTCTGGATCTTAATTTGACAGATGGCAGCAGATATAGTTGCAGTGTTAAACCTTCATCGAAAACCAGGGATTTTTGCTGTAATTGGGAGTATATTGAAGGAAAGACAAAATCGCTCAAATTAAAATGATTGTTATTGTTAACAGAGCTCTAGCTCATGCACTGCTCTGTAAATCCACACAGATTTTTTCTATCAGCAGAATGTAATTAAGTGTAACAGCTTTTTAAATCAAGCCTTGAGAAATAAGTGGTAGCTACTAAGTTGAATTAAGATAAGAGAGTGTACTATGTAAATCTGCATTATCCTGAGTGCTTGCTAGTAGAAGGATTTAATTCAAAAATACGTAGGTGGTATTATCACAACATGTCATTTGGGAGACTGCTGGTGGTATTGTGTGTCTGGTCCATGCTTTGAATAGAAGACTGGATAATTGAAGGGGGTTCTTCTCTGCAGAGCTGCTTTCCAGCAGGTCAGCCCCCAGCCTGTACTGGTGCAGGGGGTTATTCCTCCCTGGGTGCAGAACCCTGCATTTGCCACTGTTAAATTTGTTGGTTCTTTTCTGCTCATCTCTCCAACCTGCTGAGGTCCTTCTGAAGGGCTGAAATCTCTCTGGGGTACTCGCCACTCCTCCCAGCTTTGTGCCATCAGTGAACTTGCTGAGGAGGCATCTGCCCCTTTATCCAAGTCATTGATGTGTCAATAGTGGCCTAGTATTGAACCTTGGGATACGCCACTAGTGACAGGCCTACAGATAGATGCTGTGCCACTGATTATGACACTCTGGGATCTGCCTTTCAGCCATTTCTCAATCTACCTCACTGCCCACTCATCCAGTCCACGCTTCCTGAGTTTACCTCTGAGGATACTGTGAGAGACAGTGTCGAAGGCCTTGCTGAAGTCAAGGTAGACAATATGCACTGTTCTCTCTTCATCTAGGGATGGATGAAGAAGGGATTGCTGTCAGACAGATTGTTAAACATTGCTGTTTAACATAAGAGGAAATAATGAGATGCAGTGTTTGAAGGATGAGCTGAGAAAATCAGGCTAGAAATAAAGAGTTAGAGTAATTAACAGTGAAAAAACCTACTTAGGGTGATAGTAGATTCTCCATCTCTGTAAGAGTCTTTCACTCAAATATAGTATCTATAGAATTCTATTGCTCAAACTGGAGTTATATTTCTAGTGCAGATATTTTTCCAAGACCCACTCATCTTTACTCATATTTATTTGCTTGGATCATCCCTTTTTAGCCTTAGCTCTTCTTCATCTTTATTTTTCTAATCCCCGGGACAAGGGCTCTGTTCAGGCAAGTTTGCTGATCTTGTGAATAAGTGAATTGTTTAACTAAATGCTTCTTGCTCTAGTAGATCATAGTTTGGAAACACAGCAAGAAGTAATTTGATTGAATTGCATAAGAGAAATGCAGATTAGGCATTAGGGTACAAGTTTTCTGGCAGTAAAGGAAAAAAAGCCATAAAGTAGTTTGCAGGGATAAATTGTGGTGTCCCTACTTCAGGGGGATTTTATAAACAGATTATACAGACATGTACCAGGTTTTAGGTACAGCTGATCCTACCTTGCAGCAGGAAGATGGACTGGTACCTCTCCAGGTGCCATCCAGCTTTTTTTAAAATTGGAGTCCTTGTGTCTGTGAGGTGTTAGATCTTATTATCAGATATCTCTGATTGTAGTCCCCCCTCCCTTACGAATACACATTTCACTGACAACCCATTAATTTGAATTACAACATTTTGTACTTAATTCTTTTAATGCATAGGTGATTTTTTGGCTTACAAATCTACATGAGGATAGGAAAGTCAAAATTGGCTCAAGAATCTCCCTATAAATTTATGAATGTGAGAACTGTTTTGTTGCATATCTCCTATAAAATTGTTTTTGAAGGCAGTGGGCACATGAGCATCCCCTCACCCACATGGGCAGAGGTGCACTCACATATAAGTGTGAACCCTGGGGCTGAGAGGGCTGCTCCAAAGTTGAATTGTGGCTGCTGTAATCCAGATGGACCCAGCAGCATCTGTCAGGACATGGTAGAGCAGATGAGGTCTGCTGCTGAGGAGGGATGCTGGGGTAGCTCCCTAACCCTCTCTGATCCCTGCTGGTGCAGCTGAGAGGTGGCACAAACACCTTCCTACAGCCAAAATTGCACATTCAGCAAGAAGTCACTGCTGTGTCTGTTTTGCCAAGTCGTGAGCTCCTGAGGAATGCCACCTTCGTGCTGCTGCCAGAGACTAGCAGGGATTATAATCTTATTAACTTTCATGGAAAGCCCATGGAGCTGTAAGCATTAGCCTGGATTGCAACAGAGATAGGGAGGTCACACTGCCAGCTGTTGGCTCTACTGGGGGAGTTTGTTTATGCCAAGCTTTGCTTTTGCTGTGAACAAGCCTGTATTTCACTTCATTTGTGACATGGATGGATTTAGGGTGGCAGAAGAAGCATTCATACCCCTTTGGGGTTATGCTTCTTGAGCCATCTTTGGATGCAAAACCCTGTATTGGAAAATTCTTATGTTTTGTTTACCCCTTCAGTAATTGCATTATATATGTAACAAGGGTCCAGTTTCAGCTGCCAGGACATCTATAGATCAGTATGGACGAGCCTGTGAGCACAGTAGAGCAGGTGGAGCGCTGCTGGCTGCTGGCACTCCACTTGTTCCACCTGTGTTGAACAAATATGCAGGACTGAAAAAAAACCCCTCTATTTGGGCACAGGCAATATACTAAGTGTCACCAGTCAATAAAACTCACTAGGATTTCTCTTAGCTCAGTCCTCTGTGTTTGCCCGAAGAGTGTCCACCAATGTGATGGCTCTTGCTTATAAATGGCCAGGGGGATTCATGGTTAGCAGGTCGTCAGTGAGCAAAAGATCTGGGCAGCAGTACCTCCTAAAGGGGTAGCACTGCCCCAGCAAGGCCTGCTGTGCTCCTTCCCTGCCCATCAAAGAGGCACTGTCCTTCCCTTAGGGAAACTCTCTGAAGCAAACAGCCAAAGCCAGGCATGAGTCCAGTGCATGCCTGCCAGTGTGCAGGGGTCCCAGTGGCCCAGGGTGGGGGTACAGTGCCCTGCAGCACTGCTGACCCCCTGTACCCCACAGCTGCGCAGGAAACAGGCCTACGTGGAGAAGGTGGAAAAGCTGCAGCAGGCACTGACACAGCTACAGGCAGCCTGCGAGAAAAGGGAGCAGATGGAGCGGCGGCTGCGCACACGTCTGGAGCGGGAGCTGGACTCACTGAGGATGCAGCAGGTGAGAACGGGGTGGTCTGTGCAGGACCCCAGTGTGGATCCTTGGGCATTGATTTTAAAGAGGGACAGTCACTTGCCTCCCTGCCAGGTGCCACCTTGCTTTTGGGTTCAGGTTGTTGAGCTTTCCTTCCAAACCATTTCTTTGGATGGGGTTGTGGATCATTGGAAGTGTTCAAGGCCATGTTGCATGGGGCTTTGAGACACTTGATCTCATTAAGTTTTCCCTGCCCATGATGAGGGAACTGGATTTGGAAGATCTTTGAGGGTCCCTTGCAACCCAAACCACTCTATGATTCTCATTCCTGATCTTCAGCAGAGGATGAGCCAGCTCCACTACCAGTCTGCTGAACACAGCCAAGCCCTGCCTGCTGTGAGGTTGGGAGGTCCTGGCTCCCCTGCCTGAGGGCAGGCAGGGCTCTACCCCTGTGTGTTCCCCCAAACCTGCCATGGGAAAATGTCCTTCCAGGTTTCTCTCCAGCAATGACAGATTGTGCAAAATCAGCTCCACACAGAAGAGAGAAAAGGTGCAGTACACATGGGCATGAGATTTAGCCCACAGATTTTGGCTGATCTTTCCTTGAAAAAGCAAGGTAGGATGATGTGGGTTTTGGTAGGAGGAGGACCTTGGGCCATATTTGTTCTGTGCAAAGCTTGATTCATGTGGTTCACAGAAGCCTCAACCCATGACAGATCTGGAGACAAATGGCATCATCTTCAGACAATAAATTATATATTTATCAGTCCAGTCCAGAATGGACTATAAGTGTAGATTTGCATTTCTCTGTGTGTTCCCTTGGGTTTTGGCAGCCCTGTGTCCTTAGCGGGGTAGTGTTATGCTCTTATTTTATGCACAGTCATTCCTTTGTTAAAACTCTTCCACTCCGAAGTCCCAAAGTCCAGTCATCTGTGAAAATGAAAAAAAAAAAGGCATGAGGAGGTTACAGGGAGACTTTTCAGGCTGCAGCCCACACCAAGTGCCAAATACATGGGCATTGGCTCTGGAGGAGGGCAAGCAGATGTGCTAAATGTATCAAACTACAGCTTGGGGAAGAACCAGCAACATAAGCAAAGCATGATGCTCTTGCAATTCTTGAAGGGCTCACTCATATCTGTCATCGCAGGCATCTGCTACTATAACCTTTCCTTATTTATAAAGCATTAGTGGAAACCAAAGCAGCTGTTACATGGAGCTTGTGCTGCCAGAAAGCAGAGGAGCTGACCCTGCTGGCAGAATGCGATTGGGAAACAGCTCTACGGTCAGTGTCAGTGGTTTGTGGAGTCATGAGGTGGCCAGCACTGAGAGCATCCCCTTCTTGCCAGCAGCCCCAGGGCAGGGCAGGACCCCCAGAACCCTGGCAATGGTATCGCTCTCGAGGCTGATCCCTGGAGAACTTTCTCATTCATCCCAATTCTTCCTTGATGCCATAGAAGTGTGTTAAGACTTTCTTGCCCTGTCCACCATGGGCTTGTTCAAGTCTTGTCCCAGTGGCTCTTCTCAGTTCCCCCTTAGCTAGCTGTCCTCCAGTTTAACAAAGAATTACCTGGGGTATGACATGCTAATGCTGGTGTAAATGAAAGAATACTTGAGAAACATACAATTAAAATTCAAGGGAAGATAAAACCAGAAATAAGAAAGGCGGGAATATAGGGACAAGGTGATATTTAAAGTAACTGGAGCGGAACTGTTGCTGAAGTCTTTGTCTTGAGAGTTCAGGCTACATCTGTTCATTTTGGCAGAAAATTCCTCTCTAACTTACAGATTAGTTAATTTTAAAATTTTTTTGACAATTAGTGTTTGGATTTTGGGCTGACATAGTTCTCAGATGCCTGCACCCATTCCATCTAGTAAGTTTGAAGAGGAAAAATACTCCTAATTTCTTGTCTCATCTATCAGCTTTGAGATGAGACTGGGGTATTTTCTACTATTGTTATTTATACTTTTCATTTATGAGCCACAATACTGCAATGAATCATGTATCAAAATATCCCAGCTTTTTGCTTCAGAGCAGTCTTCTCTGAAAAAATTATACTTACTGAGACATTTTCTCACTGCAGAGAAAAAAAAAAGAGATTTTTTTTTCTCATTTTTACTGCAGTCAGCAGAAGAGATGCAGCACACAAGGAGACAGTGAGCCAGAACCTCATCTGTCCATGGCTTGCTGGTAGCTGAGTCCAAATGGCAAATCTTCATTATCACTGACGCATGAGTTGGGACCGAAAACAATCCCTTTGAGTTAGCATTGCAGGGCTGGCAGAGGTTTTGACTCAGAAGATGACAAGCACTCATGACGACTCAAGATACCATTTGTAAATCAGAGCCATGCTTCCAAAATACTACTTTTCTGCCAGAGACACTGGCAGTATTTTTGTAGGAGCAGAGTCACAGTCATTGCTCCCAAGAGCCACTCCATATTGCAATTCCAGAAAGCATCTTCCAAACACATTGTTACTGCACCAGAGGCAGAGGCTGCAGCCTTTCCCTGGTATTTCTAGTTTCCCGTAAGCAGGAGATAAGTGTCTAGAAGGAGGAAAAGTCATTTGGAAAATGGAAACAGTTGCTGCAGATCTCGCTGTGGTGTGATGGTACTGCTTTCTCCCATGGACGTTCATAATGTAGCATGGATGAGAAGCCAGTGGTCCCAAGACACAGTTTCCCTTTTAGCACAGTACTGTGCGCTATGGGGTGTAACAAAGATCTTGCATTTTTTATTTAAAAGTTCATTTATTTCTACTGAGTTCTCCCAGAGCTTCACATGTCTCTCCCCTTGTTATGCTCTCAATCCCTCTGCTGAGCCAAGGACTGGATCTCCATCTGCCTCTACTCTCTGTTAGCAGTGAGAGGAGCTCAGGGCCGCTACCCATGCTGCTTAGGTGATTTAATTAAGTGCTGTAGATGGGTGGGATAAAGCCTGCTTGGGTAAGCACTTTCCTTGTACTGTAGATGCAAGGAGTTACATCCTATGGGAGCCACCCTGAAGGTGTGTGAAGATCTTCAGCCCCTCAGGTCACAAAGTTAGCAGCTTCACCACAGAAAGCAACTCCTGAGGGCACTGAGAACTAACATGCCAGAAGAGACTGGTGTAAATGCATGTCAGGGGTATTTTCCCAGCTGCTGTTTTAAATGGATTACATGTTGCTTTTCTTTCAGCTTATGTATGTAGGTAATAACTGCATGTCCATACTGAGCACTGCTCAACCATGGGATGAAATCCCAGCAAGATAAACATCTTTTAAAACTTTATTGTTTCTTTTTCCCACTGTTTTTTTCCAAGCTATTTTTCCTACTTTTTCGCTTGGCTTGGAGTATCCCATGAAATCCCTGCACATCCAAGGAGCACCCAAATCCCCTCTTCTGTCAGTGTGGTCTGGGGAAGTACATGCTGGGGTTGCACATATGGTCAACTTGCCTATTCTCCTGCAAGCTAAGAGGGTTTAACTTGGGGTTTCCACCTGCCTCTGTCAAAAGCCATGGGGATGTCTTTGCACGGTCCAGGGAATTGGGGAAAAATGGGTCAGTAGTTCCCATGCTTGGCAGAGGGTGAATGTCTGTTGCTCTTTCCAATGGCAGAGGCAGGGCAGCTACCAGGCAAGCAGCCTCCCAGAGCACAATGCCCCAGCCCTGATGGAGCTGGTGCGAGAGAAGGAGGAGAGGATCCTGGCCCTGGAAGCTGACATGACCAAGTGGGAGCAGAAGTACCTGGAGGAGAGTACAATCCGGCACTTTGCCATGAATGCTGCAGCCACAGCTGCAACAGAGAGGTAAGATGACCTTGCTGTAAGCAGGCAACTCTCTTCACCATGAAAAGCATGGGGAAATAATACAAAATTAGTATTTTCTTAAGGCTGGGTGTTACTTGCCTTTCCCTGCTGAGTTGCACCACCAGGGTTAATGTACCTCTCTGTGGTATCATGCTAATGAGATACAATAGTTGTTTAAGGCAGGATTTAGCCTTCTGACCAGGTCCAAAAGTTATTCAAATCTAGGCACCTGATTCAATGGCAAAGTCTCAGGGTACTAAACTACACAGCACAGGTAAGGCAGCTCCTCCCAACACACCGATAGAGCAAGACAGGACTGTTGGTATATGGCTGCATCCATCCCATGGTTTGCAACATGGTTGTTTCACCTAGTTTTAAAAACCTGTAATGAGGGAAATTTTGTGGCCTAAATCCCCTCCTTTACTTCTTCATTAACTAAAATGGTTTTCCTGATAGCTAGCTAAACTTCTTTACTGCAAATTACCTCCACTGATTCTTGTCCTTCCTGGGTGTACATGATGAACAACAGATCACTGTTGATGTTCAAACAGCCTTGTAAATATTGGAAGACAGATATTCCCTGTTGTATCTTCTTTCTTCCTTCAGCCGTTCCTGACATATCCTAGTGTGAACTCTTTGCCATTCACATTGCATGTGTCTGGACTATCTGTCTCCAATTTTTCTGTCTCCAATTTTTCTGTGTCAAAATGTGGTGCCCAAAAGCATAAAATGCAATGAGACTTTACAGCGATTAGATGAATGGGATAATTAACTTCTTACCCCAATTTCTTAGAAACCCAATCCTCAGAAAAATCCTAAAATTAGTTTTCCCTTGGAAATGCATTTAAGTGCATGACTCAGGATGGTCCTTTCCTTTTGCAGTCCAGTCTAGGCAGCAATTCCTGTGCTGTTTTTCAGCTTCCAAAGCACAGAGTTTTGTTGCTTGTTTGTGATGTAGTCTTGGTGACTTGGGACCTGGTGACATCCCTCTGATGTCTGACCCTGCCCTTCAGGGTGGTTGTTAGCCCTGTGTGGGTTAGCCATGATTTCAGCATGCTCTCTGTTTCTTCTCTGTTAAATTAATGGCATTAATGACCAAACCCAGGCCAAGGGTAGCCTGCAGCAGGATGACCCAGTGCCAGACAGCCATCCATTTGACAGGCCGCCATCGCTAGCCTGCTCTTTGAACGTGGGTTTGGGGTTTTCTTTGCAAGTGCCAGTCTCACATGCAAAAGCCACCCTCACAGTCTCAGTGCCTGAGACTGACTTGGAGCCTGACTCACCGTGGTGACCCTCTCTGGCAGGGATGCCTCGGCCCCGAGCCACTCGCGCAACGGCAGCTACGGTGAGACGGCGCTGGAGGTGCGGGGCTGGCAGGAGGAGGAGGAGATCGTGCAAGCCAACCGGCGCTGCCAGGACATGGAGTACACGTAAGGGCACCTCATGCCATACCTGCTTCTTGTGGTGCTTGGGCTGTGTTCACATAAACCAGGATGCCTTTCTGCTCCCTCATGCGTGCCTGGAAAGGATGGGCTTAGCTTTACTTAGACTTAGTTTTGCTCTTCAGCAATACAACAGGGGTTTAAAGGGTTGTGGTTATTAGATAACTTCCTTCCTACCTTCCTGTTAAAATGTCTGTGATAAAACCAACATTTTTACAAAACAGGCTGTGCCACTATTAAAAGTAGGCTGGCATGCAAGGAAGCTGAGTGCTTATTTAATCTCTGTGAAAATCCCCCTTTGGGAACAGGAGCATCTACTCATAAAAGCTGAAGTTGTAATCCCGCTCCTACATAACCAGCAATATGAGGGCATGCCTTTGCCTTGCACTTTGCTCCTTTCCCTTTTTATTGCTCTTTATAGATACACAAAGTTTTCCACATTCAAGTTGTGTGATTGTCACATTGGCATTTAGTAACAATCCTGCAAAGTTTAGCACTATGAGCACCACTGCAAAAGATGCATTTGCAAGCAGTAGAATATACAAAATAAACTCTTCTGGGCACAGTCAGTGACAGTAATGGTCTTTGCTGCAGATACTTCTCTGTTTTCAGCACACAAGGGGACATGTGGATATGTAGTTCAACAAGCATTAGGCCTGGGCAATATTTTAAATCCAAACTTTATTCCTGGTAAAACATGACCTTCTGACGAGTAAAAATCACTTGAGAAAGTGTGTGTATTCCTCTAGATTTTTACTGAAACAGTATTTAAAATATTTCCTTCAATGTTGGCTTACCCACAAAAAGAGAAGTCTGCAGACACTTTTATAAAAAAGGTGTATTTGTTGCTTGTGGAAGATATCAGTGATTGTTTTTACTGGGTTTAATTTTTGTTTTCCACTCACAGATGCAAGCTAATCCTGCTTCCAGGGGAAGTAGTGGAGTTCTGCCATTGACTTAATTAAAGATAGATTAGCATCTTGTATTTTCATTGCAAATTAGACATCTGATTATGAAAGCTCGTGCCAACATGGAGTTACTATCTATCTCCTTTGTATATATAGGTGCTCAAAATGTGACATTTTAGCTTTCACTGCTTCACAAAAAGTAGCTGCATTGTACTAGATATTGTAGAGCACAGTCAAGCTGTAGTCATCTCCTTGTCATAGTGTGCAATTTTTTTTCATATATAGTTTTGTAGTCTTGCGATATGATTTGGTATTAATCATTCCCAGAGAAGAATCTTGGATAATCCCTTTTTTTTAGTGATTTGAGTCTTCAGAGTCTTTATGAGGGAAGTGGCAAGCTTTGCTCGGCTCTGCACACCATGTGCTGATTGTTTCTGCAGCAGTGAGGGAGAAGCAAGAGCCCAGCCCACTCTTAGAGAAACCAAAGGGAACCTTTCCACTTGCTTCAGCAGGTTTTTACTCCAGCTGACAACCATTGTGGTGAGGGCAGCAGCCTGCAGCCCAGTCAGGCTACTGCCCTCACTGCTCCTCCTAGGCTGATAAAGCCACAGCATAGATGGGTTCAGTTAACCTTGCAGAAAAGTTTTGTGTTAATAGCTAGAAATGCTGTCTGTTTTGAAGTGCCTATTTATCCTTGGAGGAACTGCTGGAAGCTGCCTTGTACAAGTAGCTCAAAACTGGAGGGGACAGAGCAGCAGGGCATGTACCTTGGGACCTCCCTGCTGCCCCAGGGTGTGGAGGCTTGCTCATATATATGGCTTTTCCATTCCTGTAAGCAGAGCGTTCATATTTTGGCAGAATAAAAAATCTCCATGCCAAAATAATTGAGAAGGATGCCATGATCAAGGTCCTTCAGCAGCGGTCACGGAAGGACCCAGGGAAAGTGGACAGTGCCAGCCTGCGACCGGCTCGGTCCGTCCCGTCCATCGCCGCTGCTACGGGTGTGCATTCGCGCCAGACCTCGCTCACCAGCAACCAGATAGCTGAGGAGAGGAAGGAAGAGAAGCTCTGGAAGGGAAGCATAGGTGAGCTTGGCTTTTGGTTAAGTTTTGGCTCATCCATCACTTCATCCTAATCCTTCTGCTTGAACTTAGCAAAAGTGTGTCGGCACACACTGCCCTGACAGCTAATTTCTGGAGTACTTTCCAAGGGTAGAACGTGTGTCCTTGTGCTTAAGTCAAAAATTAGTAATTTTAAAACCTTGCATTGTATCTTAATTGTATTTTTAACTCATGAAATCATTCTGCACTGATTATTGAAACCAATAGTTAAGAGAAATCTTCCCAGATACAAGAACATAATGTTTACAAATTTTTGGGAGTAAATAACAAATCTGGACTACTAAAAAAAGCCTGGTTAAAGTTAATCAAGTGGGGGAACATCCCTGTGGATAGGACTGCATGATACGATGTGGCATCTGAATGGGAAAATGTGTGTAGCACTGCCTGTGGTTTGGGGCTGTGTAGGATCAGCATGTGGAGTTGTGCAAAGATGCGCCAGGAGTGAGTGCAGAAGGGAATGTGGGAAGGGGAAGCTGCTTTCAAAAAGCTGTTTTGTAGGGAAGTACCATATGTACGTCAGAAAAAGAGCAACAGGTAGCATCAAGGGGAAAAGCCAAGCCAAGCTGAGAGGCAGAAGACATACCCAGACCAGCACCTTGTAGCTATGGGGTGGAACAGAGGGACAGCCCTTGCATTTGAGCCAGCATGTGACTGACCTCTATGTGTTTTCAGGGCTGCTGCTGGGGAAGGAACACCACGACCACCCACCAGGCCCCTCGCTGCCTCCTCCTCTGCCCGCCCTGTCGTGCATGCCTGTCACAGTGCCAGCAGCCTCCCACGCGAAGACGGGCAGCAAAGACAGCAGCACCCAGACAGACAAAGCTGCCGAGCTCTTCTGGCCCGCCACCGCCTCCTTCCCTGGCCGCGGACGGCTGGGTGCCACCCCTTCACACAGCCCAGCCCCACGGCCCTCGGGGGTGCGAGTGGCCAGCGAGAAACTGGGTGAGCTCTGCTAAATCCCCTGTCAGGGCAAAACGTTAGCACCCCCAGGGCTGACAGCGGGTCCCCAGAGACACCCCAGCACTGGTGGGGAGGGAGATGTGTGTGCGTGTGCGTGATGCTATCACAATTTGTAAGGCGGAGTGGAGGTTTCAGCAGGGAAACTAAAATGATAGAGAGAGAACTTTCCAAGGCTGCCCAGTCTGGCTTTGCAGAGCTTCGTGCTCGGCAGCTTCTGTAAAGCTCTGCTCACCCGTGGCAGGCAGAGTTTGCAGCCAGTGCAGTTATTCATGCTGCCAGATATGAAACTGCCGAGTTTCACACAAAAAACACTCCACCACCTGCTCACATACTAGACTCTTCTCTTTTTTTCCAACTGGAACCATGATCAGTCAAAGCACCATTTTCTCCCTAATTTTTAAAGGAAAGCAGAGGGGAATAGTATGGAGAAAGTGGAGCTCTTTTTACAGGGAGGATAAAGAAGTACAATATTAGTTATTTTTGAAAGGTGAAAGCTGCTGGTTTGCAGCCCTAGCAAAGGAGACATTTATTTTAAGCATGTTATTTTGGAAAAGCCCATTTCCTACACATTCTTCTCCTCTGAAAAGCAAGCTTTCCCTCTAAAACTGTGCCATGTATCATTAAAAGGGCTGGCTGTCACTGAACTAGATGGTCTTTAAGGTCATTTACAACCCAGACCATTCTATGATTTTAGCTAAAGAGCTACTTTGGTCTGTATCTCTTAAGTACCATATTTGTGCCTGCCCTTGGGGTCTGTGCACACTGACACAGCTGCTCTCATTGTGCAGGGAATTCAGTATTTGCATGTTCTCAGTGTCCTGAACAAGTTTGGCTTTCAGGATGTAGGACATACAGTTAGGACATGCTCCACCTTCACCCCTCAAAAAAAGGGGGTGATACTTGCTTTGCACAATTTGCTGTTGAATTTGAGCTGAAGAGCAACTTCCCTTCTTCCCATTGCAGAGAACTCCAGCCACACGAAGCTGCCTGACAGCAAAGGCAGAGTGAGCAGCTTGCTCCACAAGCCTGAGTTCCCAGATACGGACATGATGGAAGTCCTCATCTGAGCGGAAGACAGAGCCTCTAGGGTTTCATGTGTGTACAGCCAGGTCCAAGATGGTCCTCAGTGTGCCAGCCTTGAAAACTAACCCTAAGAGTTTGAAGAAAGAGAAAGTTTGTGCGCAAAATGAAGCTTGAGTCTGGTATGTTTAGACTTTGGACCAGGCAGAGAAGTCAAGAGCGCTGAAGAGGAGCGATGAAATGAACGTCTGGGATTTTCTGAACAGAAAGGGGCATTGAAAATGGAAGATGGTGTGAGAAGGGGATTGTTGAGGAAAAAGGAAACTGCATTTTCTGGCATAAAGAGAAGGTAGTGAAGTTACAGACTGGTTGCACACTGCCGCTCTGTTTTCCTGCCACTCTGCAGCCAGGACAGGGAGTGAAATCCTGTCTCTTGAGGCCAGAGGGAGTTTCTGAGTAACCCAGGAAAAACTTGCATCTTCCTCAGTATCAATGCATTTCTGAAAAGTTTCAAAGTCTCAAAAATTTCACTGCTTAGTTTTTGTGAATAATTGGTCTGTGGGTGTACATGGCAGGTTCTTGTAAGTATTTGTTTGAAGTGGCGTGGTGTGGTTTTCCTGGGCAGGCAGGTCAGGTGCCTCTTGGCTGGACAAGTGTTGCTCTTGGAGCTGGGTTTACAGTGCAAATATTCATGTCTTGCAACCTCAGAGCTTGCTGAGACTTCTTTTTTTGGTAGGAGCAGTTGTTGGCTGGAATTCTCATGGCGAATAAATGTAGAGGGGGGGGAGGGAGACCCTGCTGAAGCAAATCCTTGTAGCCATAGGAAGGTTTCAGAAGGAAAAGTTGGGGAGGATCCCAACAGCTCCCTAAAGGGCTGTGCACTACAGAGCTCCTTCAGAAGGGGGCTGCATGGGTGTGTTTTCAGAGGTGTTAAGCTGGCTTTCATGTAAGATCAAAAGGTGCCTCTTAATGTGCATTGGTTCACAGTATTGGAAGAATCAGTGTGCTTGCGGTATGAACAAGATTTTTCCTTATTTTCAATGCCTGCCTTCCATGAGCATACAAACCTGCTGTTCAAGGTGACATGGGGCTGGGCATTAAGGGATGTAGGATCAGGCCAGGAAAGGTTTGACTGCAAAGGAGTACCTGGGCATCATGTGTTTTCTGCCCTGAGCTGCAGTTTCTTTTCACCTTATTTTACCCATGATGGAACATTTGTCATTTTCAGCTTTGTCTCTGAATTTACTAAGAGGTGGTATCTGACTCTAAAGCAGCCAACTCACCAGCTGTGTTAATCATGGCATACCATTTGCTTCGTGCATTTCACATGCTGCTAGAGAAATTTTCCTCCATGAGGTATTTTTTATTGGCTTTGCAGTTCCTGAACCTTGTGGTGCACTGTAATGACTTTAAGAAGAACTTGGCTTGGGGAAAAAGAGTGATGGGATTTAATGTGAGGCTGCCTAGAGTGGAAAAGTGATGGGTGCTAGAAGTAATCGTGTGCTCAGGGCTGGCTCAAGGTCACCCCTTTCTGTAGGTATTGAATCAGAGCCCTTGACCGTGAGAACACCAGGCACTTTAAACTCTGCTCTCACTGAAAACTGAAGTCCTTGCAAACTCAAAGCCTTCAAGGGCCAGAGTCAACAGTGCCTGGCTGATACCTTTCATTTTAAAGAAAAAAATTGCTATGTTAAAGCTATGCACTTATTTTTGCTTGTACATAGACTTAGACATATGTTGTTGTCACCCTCTTCCTGATTTTTGCACTTGTTAAACAAAGTAGTGGTAGGTAGGCTCTGCGGGCAAGCAAACTGTGTGTTTTAAGTATTAGCAGCTTTGCATTGTGAAACCAAATGTGTAAAACCCTTGGAAGATGTTATGCAGCTTAATATATGACTTGTAAGATAATTTTATTTGTTTCTCTAAAGTTAATTTAAATGTTGTAATTGTTTGCATAAAAGCTGGGCCCGCATGTGACATCACTGCTGACCCACCTCTGTGGCCCTTCCTCAAGTGTCTGTGGTAGGAGTGGGGTAGGAGGAAGACAGAGCAAGGGAATACAAGTAAAATATTGGTAAATATTTCATTTCATCATTTTTTATCCAAGAAATAAGGATGCCCAGGTGCTTGTAAGTCCCTATTTATTACCAGCTGTATTATTTCTTTTGATGAAACTGTTCAGTAAGTTGTGTGCAGGCAGACAGCGAGGCATCCAGCAGGAACACTGTTGGATCAGCATGTGTGATACAGCTTTCAGTTATGTTTGGTAGTGGTTCTGCTCAGCTTCTCCAAGTCAGCTGGAGTGCAGCACTCCTCCTTCTCCTGCTGGAGACCACAATACCTCCAGTTTCCAGAGCTGTGTTTACAATTGATGCTGCCCCAAGATTCATGGTCAGATATAGGAAACTGATACTATGGTGTAGGCATCTCGTGTTGTAGGCAACAGTTCAAATAAATCCAAAGGTTCATTCTCCTCAATTGTGTCGAGCTCAAGACGTGAGTTTTCCTGGAGGGAAGGTCTGGAGGACCGGTGGGTCTCCTCCCAGCCCGAGCATTAGCAGGACTTGTGTGGAGTACTACTGCCATAGATCAGCCCCTCTCAGCAGGGCAGTGCAGCTCCGTTTGGGCTGGTTTTCCCAGCTCTTTGAACTGTTTTGTGTTTTTGGGAAACTGTGCTGTAGCCATTCCAGGTGATGTTGGTAACTATTTGTAAAATACTGTCGTTTTTTATTGTTGTTGGTTGTATAGAGAAGTTTGTGTACAGTGTTGTACAGCTGGAGGGTTATTTGTACATACGGGGGGAAATGGAGAACATTATGTGTCACCCCCAGCAAATGTTGATATTGTTGGTCAGCCAAAGATTTCTTATTCTTTGCTGTTTAAACTTGTGCCTTACTATTGTATATAATAAATGTATAAACATGTTTATTTTCTTACTTTTTCAGTGTGAATATATTCAGACCCCAGGAAGAAAGAACTTTTAAAACAATTCTCTAAGCTTTGCACACAACATGCTAACACTGAGTGGGGATACTTCAGGAACTGTGAGGTTGCATCTACTCTGTTTTCTCTGTTTTTTACCATTGTTTATGAAAGGCCCCACAGCAGGTGCCACCAGTGGGTGTATGTGGGCATGAAATCAGTGGGTCTCCAAAGCAGAAGATCAAACTGGGAGCTTGGCCAAGCACGAAGAGCAGGATTTTAGTGAGACCATCTTCACCTGAAGGAAATGAGGGTAGAAAATGAGACGGTTTGGTGAAGATACGAATGTGCTTTATTCCTACATTCCTGCAAAGTATAGAACTCCCACTGATCTTTTTAGTTTGTTCTTGAGGTCTTCTGGGTCTTGTCTGGGTCTTCTTTTTTTGACAGGTGTTGGGTCAGTGTGCATAAGGCACCTAAACACCTCGTAGATCTAGATATTCTTGAATTATGTAACTGTAATGTCTTCAGTAAGGAATAAAGATCCGATCCCATTTGAAGCTGTTGTGCAGGCAAAGGAAATGCTTCAGCTGGGTGGAAATACAGTTCTGTTTGTTTATGCATCTGAAATAAATGGGGGGAGGGGTGAAAAAGTTACCCAAGTGTCTGGCTTTGAGTAAGGGAGGTTTGCTTAGCAGGCTCTCACATGCTCTTGGAAGTATCTATTAGAAAATTCCTGAATCAGGTCCCAGGGAGCTGCAGGCATGAAAGGCATGAATGCCACTAAGGGCATCTCTCTCCTATGAGTTCTCCTCTGCCTGTCCCAGCCTTCTCTCCCCAAATCCTTGCACACCTTGTCAGCAAAGAACCAAGGGGGTTGCAGAAAACTGAGCAGTGGTTTTGCTTCATCCACATCCCACCTCCTCATATTCTCCATGTGAACACGGGTCAGCTTGACCCATCTGATCACTCTTAAAGACATGGCAGCTGAAAGTATTTTTTGTGCCCTGGCTCTTTACCACTAAGAACAAAAATTTTATGATTGTTGAGATTTGACAGTAAAATTTGGAGCTTAGCTTGTGTTTTTCAAGAAGAGAGACTAACAGGGAGAAAAGAAACTAACCAGCCAAACCAGTACTTGGGTGGGAAAAGTCTCATGGCCAGCTGCATTCAGGTATGACAGAGGGGGCTTATTCCATTTTTGAGTTGTGTCTTCACCACAGATGCTCCAGCCAAAAATAGAGAGAATGTCACGGTAACACTGCATGTTAACCTCAGGCAAAGAAGTCAATTTCCAGAGTCAGTTTGTTTCAACACTAAAACCCATGATCACAAAAGTAAGTAATGGACAGGGATATCCTTAATTGCCATGTATAGGGAGAGAGCTCAGAAGAGCCAAAAATATGAACAAAATTGCCATTTAGAAGGATTCAAAAATCAAGCCCCATCCAAAAGGAGATCTTTCCAGGATTCACTTGGATTCAGTGCCCTGTGCAGCTGCAATGTCTCTTCTGTGCTCGTCTGTTACCATGTTCCAAGCTTTCTCCTCCCTAAGTTTTAGAGGAGCAAATGTACAAACAGCAGTGAGGTGTACTCTCGGGGAAAAGATTCCTCACATAGCTAAATACCTCCTGGGGTAGGACTTAGGGTGTGCTGCAGTGAAACCCGCACAGTGGGGACACTGGTCTCCAGCAGGAAGGATGCTGCCGGGTGTCTGCTGGTCATCAGGATCCCTGGTCTGGGGTCTGGATGCAACCCAACAAACTGGGCTGGGTCTGACCAACCTGCTGTGTTCCTGAACCACCCCTAGTCAGGTTTTTGGGTACCCTGTGGTGTAAGAGCTGCTCACCCAGGAAGTGGACAGCATGGGCACGGGAGAGCCGCAGTAGATCAGTGGTACCTGGTGGGGTCTGTGCTGGGCTGCACCTCCCAATCATCAGCCTGCAAGGATGGGGGTTTGAGAGGCCAACTGCATGTGAACCCCAAACCCCTCTTCTTACAGGTCTGTAGTTCTTATTATAGAGAGATCGTGAAAACCTGAGAAATACTCCTTCTCTTCCCCACAGTGCAAGTGTGTCGTTCAAAGAGCAGCGTGCAGGCAGAGCAGAGTGCAGGGAAGTGCCTGAGGCCAGTGCTGAGCCAGGTGCTGGCGCTGCACCAACATGCTGCTCATGGACCGCCCCTTGAATGCCAGTACTAAAACTGGTGCACACAGTGGCCCCACAAGCCTGAAGGCAGTACCCCCCCCTCTCTGCTGACCAAAGCAAATGGGGAAAACAGGGTGCAATGTGCACGGTGTGATACCACCTGAGAGAGGGGTAAAACACGAGCTGCTGTCATCGCCCCACAGTGATTAATGCTTGGCCAGACCTTAAGCCACGGTTTTGCAGCCTTGTAAAACCAACCTCAAGCGCCGAGCATTCCTGAGCTATAAAAGGCTCAGGAATTCATTGACTCAAGGTATGAAGACCACAAGCTATTTTCTTTCATACCGGCCACTTCAGCTTTAGATGAATAAAATATCAGTGTGCATATTTTCCAGAGTAACCCTGCATGGCTCTGCTGCAGCCCAGACCTTGGTCCTGTGCCAGTGCCCTCTGCTTTGACACAACGCAGGGCAGCAGTAAGAGATGAGACCCAGGTCCATGTTGGTCCCCCCATCTTTTGAGGGGCTGAAGACCTGCAGCAAAACTCAGTGATGGATGGGGACTTGTTTTCCCAGGTACCACATGATAAGGCAGTGATGGACCTCTCAGGAGACCCTGACTGCTGGCCTTCCTAGCTGCTTGGTGGACTCTGACTCCCCATTTGTGGCTCCCCCAGTTTCTGCATGCCCTGGGAGTGCCCTCGGGCCCCTGCAGAAGCAGGGTGGGCAGCCAGTGACCGTCCAGGCATTCAAAACTTCCTACAGGACAGCTGGGCTCGGAATGAGAATGAGGGACGGTGGTGGCAGCTGATATCCTTCTGCCAGTCCCTGGTTTGGGATTTGATCAGCCCAAGTAGGAAAGTACTTGCTGGGAGGAAACTCCAGGAGGTGTCATAAAGTGTGGAGATGAAGGTCCCCTTAGCAGGTTATTTACAGCATTTTTAAGATGATCCTTTCTGGTGGGCTTGCCCTTAAAATCACACTGCAATTTGGTGCACAAAAGAAAGGCTGCTTGTGTGAATTCCACTTGAATTCACACCCAGAAATGACCAGGCCAAATACCAAATCTGTGTTCAGACCCCTGTCATGGGGAAGACCCTCCCTTCCTTGCTGCTGGGTGAAGCAGGATGCAGGGATCAAACAGCCTGTGGGTCCAGCCACCTCTCACAGGACTGGAGAAGGGTCTGTGTATATGGGGCATGCTCCCCACACCTGCAGGGATCCTGTGTTGTGTGGGTTTGACGCCAGTCAAGTGCTGAGACTGAGGTGAGTTAGAGAACTGAAGTACCACTTGCAGAAATCCCTGTCTGGGGTGAGCACGATGCCAGGGGCAGCTGTAACCTGTCCAGAGGGGGCTGTTCCCATCTGTGCTCCTCCACAAGGACACATCATCATCCATGTTGTGCTCCCCTGCAGGGACACCTATCCCTCCATGCCTTGCTCTTCTCCTGGTAAATAACCCCAGTCATGACCTGTTTTCTTGCAGGGATACATCCTTATCCATGCCCTGTTTCCCCGCAGGGTTGCATTCCTACTCTGTGCCCTGTTCATCCATGCTGGAGAGCTGGCATGCTCACCACAGAATCAAAAAATGGTTTGGGTTGGAAGAAACCTTAAAAATCATGTAGTTCCAATCTCCCTGCCATGGGTAGGGACACCTTCCACTAGACATGCTTGCTCAGAGTCCCCCCCAACCTGGCCTTGAACACTGCCAGGGATGGGACATCCACCATGAGTCTGTGCAACCTGTTCCAGTGCCTCAACACTCTCACAGTAAAGAACTTCTTCCTCATACCCAGTCTAAGCTTGTCCTCTTTAAAGCCACTCTCCCTTGTCTACCACTACACACCCTTGTAAAAAGTTCTTCCCTGGCTTTCTTGTAGCACCCCTCTTGTAGCTCTGGCTTTCGTCCTCACAACACACAACCCACCCTGCCTCTCTACTGCCCCCCTCTCACTCTGCTGCCTCCAACACCCTCTTCCCAACTCAACCCTATCAGAAACAGGAAGGGAAAGCCCAGGGCAATCAGGTCCTCATGAACCACCAGTTCTCCACATTTTGCTGCATAGTTTTAAGACTGAACACCTGGGAGGAAGGGGATGCCCTTATGTAGGTATTTGTACAGTACTTTGCATAGTGGGGCCATGTGTGGTGGTCCCAAATCCTTGTCTCAAGCTGTAAATAACGATATTTGTTGCTGATTATTATGATTATTATCTGCACAGCAGCTCAGTGCACCTCTGCTTTTAAAATGAAATCATTGTACAAGTTCCCCAACCCTAAATCTGGAGCACAAGTCAGAGCCCTTTCACTTAGGTGTTAAATAATGCCTTACCCCCCTTGTCAGGGCTTTTTTTAGATGGATGAGCCTTTATTTTCAGATGCCATGAGTGCCTTATCATGTTACCCAGATGTCTGTGTGTGCTGGCTCTTTTGCCTGCAGGGCCCTGAAGCCTCACCCGACCCTGGCTGGGGCTACACCCACCACCCTCCCTTGTCCCTGTTGCCATCTACCACCAACAGGTCCCCAGTGCCATTCTCCAGTGGCCAAGTGCCAATTCCTGGGCAAAGCTAGGCTGGCAGGAAGGTGTCTGCCTGTGTGCTGAAACAGCACAGGAGCCACTCACCCTGCTGCCTGTCCTGCCTCCTCTTCCCTGGCATTTACCCTCGGAAGGTTCTGGGATGGGGCTCATGGACATCATGTGCTGGTGCAGCACACAGCACAGCTGTATTTTGGTCCAAAGGGTGACTCCAGCCTGTAATGATGATAATACCAATAGTGTTATAGTGACTACAGCAACAGCAATAGTAGAGGAAGAGACAGAGCAAGAGGAATAAGACTAAGATCTAGTTGCAGATGTTCCCTGTCATTGCACAGGGATTAGACTAGATGACCTTCGAAGGTCCATTGCAACTCAAACCATTCTAAGATCCTATAATAAAATATTTGGTTCATCATAGGGAACAAGAAAATTAGCATAAAATAAGAAGAACAAGAAATTTGTTCACTGCAAGTGACAAAAGAGTGATTTGAGTGTGAAGAATTTGATTCTACAGTGAACTCTGCTTTCATGCTAGGGGAAAATTGTCTGTTGCATTGGCCAGGACAGTTCAAACATAGGCCTTTCCAGGTAAAAAGCCTGATGTAAGCACAAGGTTTTGAGTTTTCACAGAGAAAATGGAATTGTATGCTTGTGGGAACTGGGCTGCACTTGAAAACTGTTTTATTACATGGCCTCTGGGTCTGAAAGTCCTCCTTGCGTCATCATCCAGTCAAAAAGTTCAGACCCAAAACAGTTATCACAGACCAAGTCCATTTCGGCTTTAGAGAGGAATTTCATAGCCTCTCTAGAGCAAACATTTCCCAGCACTTGACAGCCTTGACCCAACACACATCAACTTTCTCCTTGGCTCTTTCACCAGTGGCATGATTTTTCCCATGTGAAAAATGCTCTTGAACTCCTGAGTAGAAGAGACTTTTTTGAACTCAGGAACTCACCCCAGCTCGCTGGAGAGGAGAACACCATTCTGAGGCCTTCCTCAGGAGCAGCTGTAGTTGCACTGTGCGGGGCACTTGTTGGTGGAACGTGCTCTGGGGCCCCAGAGCCCCTCAGCTGTGCTGTGTATCATCATGTACAAAATTCATGACCTATGGCTAGTCCCACCTGATCCCAGCAGAGCTGGCATGGAAGGGCACTGCAGCTGTCAGGAAGCCCTTTGGCAACCTCCTCCTCACCCCACCAGCTCCAAGTGTCCCCTGTGGAGGACTATCAGGGAAGCACCATGGAGTCTCCACTCATCAGCAAAGGTATTTTCATGGACTATCCCTCTGGATGTGTCAAAAGTTTCCCTGAGCAGACCATCATAGAAAGAGGGAGATCTGGAAGGAAAACGTATGACTGTGCACTGTCCATTGGGCAGCACGGGACATTCCTGGGATGAGCACTGCAGCCTTTCCCCCTTGTGAAACATCTCTGTCCCACCCCTCCAGTCTTTTCTAAACCTTTCTTTCCAGACCTGTGAAGCAAATTGTTTTCAGTCATATTGATACTTTTTTGGGCCTCAAGTTAGTGGTGTTAGCTGTAAAGAGAACCTTGTGCTTGGGAAAAGGGACAGGGGAGTCAGCCCCACTGCCGTGGAGGCAGGTTCCTGCAGGATTCAGGACATGGGACAGAGATGGTGCATGGACTTGATTTTATCTCCAGAAAGCCAACAGGGGAGAAGGAGCAGGGGTGGGTATGTGGTGGGCACTAAAGCAATATATGGAAAAGAGGATGAAATGGTTCAGGATACTACTGTTATTATAGAGCTTTGCAACCACAGTGCTGAAAACAACTTGAGAGAGGGGAATGGAGCATAGAGTTCTCCTAAACTGCCACGAGATACTAACTCATTGCAGCAGTGGAGAAGTTAGCTTGCTGCTAACTGTGGGAAATGGCAGCTAACTTCTTCAGAGGGAGAATTTTGAGAAATTAAGGGAACTAATTATTGAAAAAAACCTAACCTACACAATCTGGAATGCAAGCCCAGGCAAGAGAAGAAACCTCTCAAGGGAAAGGCTAAATCCTTAAATGGATGAATTACCACAANTTAGGAATAACCACAAGCCTGTAACAGATGGAAAAAAGGATTAAGCAATCAAGAGAGGTTTATGTTAAAGGTCAGGCGGTGCAGGGATAACATAATTGCCAAAGTCAAGCTGTGTTAGATCTTGTGAATGAAATTAAAAGAAGTAGCAAAAAGTTCCTGAGACATAAACTAAAAAAGAAAAAAGAAATGTGGCTTCTGCATGCCCAGGGTGTGGCAGAGGCTAAAGATACTACGTCCCTACTAAATACTACATCCCTCAGACGAGGTGGCTCTTTGGCGTCAGGCTTTGGGAAGAATGAGGATGCTGAACTTCAGGCCAAACTGAAGATGGATGGACATCAGAATATGGAAACAACCACATCTAAAGAGGAAGACAATGCTCAAAGAGCTTGATGCACACAGATTGGAGGAACTGGACCAGCTCCAACCCAAAGTCAGAGAAGAAATGGCCATGAAATTGCAAGTCCAGCAGTAAGTATTTGAAATTAATCTATGGTGGTTTAGAAGCGGTGCTGGAAAACAGTAATTTAAGGAAGGCAAGAAAGATGCCCTGGGAAACTGCAGCTCTGCCTGTTTGCAGCAGGCCTGCCAAATGGAATCCTTGCTAGGGAATTCTTCCAACTTTCCTGAATAACTGATTTTTCTAGGCAAAGACAAGCCATTCAGTCTTATTTTTTCTGGACTTTAACACCTTTTTTTACAGTGTCCTATGTGAAATTGTTACTTAAAATGGAGATGACAATACCTGGTGGGAAGAAACTGAAATGGGTAGCAAAGGTACTAAGGGAGATACCAGTGCTCTGTGTCAGTAAGAGTTTACTCAGGCTGCACAGAGATAACTCCTGGTGATCCTCAAAGATCAGTCTTGACCATTTAGTATTTCTGGCAGTGCCAATGGCACAAAAAACAATATGCTGATGAATTTGGGGTAACAGAAGCACGTAACAATTTTCACCAAAAAAACCCAACCAACAAACAAACAAACAAAAAAACCCCAACAGATTTATGTGTCACTTTGGAAGAACTGAACAAACCTGTGGACTAGAATGGTAGGAATGGGATGAAGTTTAGCAGAACATAAAGCCTGAATTCATAGATAGTGGCAATAGGAGGGAATTGGGCAAAATGTGCTGCTAACCAGGAAATCCACAGAAAGCTGCAGATTGATGCAATAACTTCTGAGCCTACCAAACATTCAGGAGGTGAAAGGGAGAGCCACGTATGGGTAACCTCAGCCTCAAAGTGCAAAGTGAATTGCCTCAAGATCAACAGGAAAATAATCAAAAGTGAAAGCTTACAAGGTCAAAGTCCACCCTCCAAGCACTAGGTGGTGTTCCTCAAAAACAACTTCTTCTGAAACAGTTGTTATTTGTCAGCTCACTGGGGCCTGGATGCAGAGCTCACAAGACACCTCTCCCACCACACACTTGGAACACAGAGCCACAAGCTTTGACAAGCTCCCTGAAACACAAAATAGCAGTGAAAACTGAGAGTACAGTGAAATAACTCAAACAGGGTCACCCAGAAACCAAGGCATCCAAAGCCTTGAGTCCCTTCGGCTCAGCTCAGCCCATCCAAAGATACCTTCTGCCAGCAACCTCTGAGTTGTGTGTCGTGCAGCAGTGGTCGTGTGCTGGTGAGAGGGAACCTCCCCAAGCAGCACCGTCCCTGGAGACTGGCAGCACATCACACAGCCTGAGCTGGGTGACACACTTCCCTGGACACACAGACACAAATGGAATTTTTCAGGGAACAAAGACTCCCTTACTGATGCTGCAGGCCTCTTCCCACTAGCTCCATGCCAAGAAAAGCAGTTGTTTAATCAAGAGGAGAGAATCAGATCTGCTGTGGCCTCAGTCCCTTTGCCCCAGGCCACTGCACCCACAGGCTCGTGGAGGTGCCTCCTGGGTGATGTTTTGAATTGCTCACCTCTGCACTCCTAACCTAAAACAGTTGCTGCAAGGCCCCCAGAGCTATAAATAATAGTGATAGTAATAATAGTAATAGCAACAATAGTAGTAACAGTGGTAATAATATCAACCATTCTTACATCTCCACCAGCAAACTGATCCGTTTGTCGCAGGTCACTTGTTTTCAACCAGAAGATGTTGCTATGGGCAACATGGAAATGTGATATGCTGTCTGGAACAGCAGAATTGAAAAGGGAGTGAAATGTGTCACGATATCTAATATTTCCACAGCTGAAATCCACCCAAGGATCACCAAGCACTTCCCCACAGCAAAGGGGCCTTACCCTGCAGCACCCTAAAGTGGCAGGTTCCTGCCACCCCCAGGGAGTGAGGTGGTCAAAGCCCAACCCTGAAATCCCTGGAGGTGCAAAATTGGTCCTGCTAGCACACCTACACACCTTGGAGCAGCCAGCAAGGCTGGAAACAAGCCCACTGCTTCAGTGGATTTACTTGCTGTCCTTGAGACTGGCCCAAAGCACCAGTAGAGATCAGCCCTTCAGCTTGTCTGATGCTGTGCATGAATCACAAGCATTTCATTCCTCATCCATGCAGAGTATCTGGAAGGCCCTGGGGAGGTCTCAGGGTTTGGACCCTCTTTTTTACTCTCAGCCACATCACCCTTTGGTGTCCCCCCACTGTAACACACCCAGTGTAGCCTGAGGAACCTTGTCCCACTGAGAGCTCCACACCAGGATGCAGGAGGTATCTCTGCACCGAAGGAGCAGGCACTTACCCAAACACCAGCTGGGTGCAAATGCTAAAACAGCCCCACCTGGGATATTACAGTGTCCCAGACACACATCTTCACCTGGCACAGTCCCTGGGGATGAATCCCTACTAAGGTGGTCTGGAAGGATTCATCCGTTCCATAGCTCCACTCCAGCCATACCATCTTGGTCAGGAAATATGGTGTGAAGCAGATACTGAACAAGGCCTGGGAGATACATGCTCAGCACACATCTCCCCAGATCAGCATTTGACTGAGCTGTTAAAATGATCCAACAAAGTGGAGGGGGTGGGGACTGCAGTGGGAGCTGTGCAAAGCAACAGGCTGAGGGAGCTGTGGGAGGCCAAGGGAGGTTGGAACTTTGGGAGAAGCCAAGACCCCAGCCCACACAGGGGACACCAGGGGAGCAGGAGAAGGAAGATGGAGGAGGAGCAGCGCTGTGGAACCTTTGATTAATGGTGGCAAGCCATTATTTCAGCACCTTGTAAGCATGAGAGGGCTTTCTTGATCACTGGCTGACATGATACGGGTGACGAACTTTCACTAAATATTTCTCAATTCTCTAAATGAATAAGGTGATTCTGGAAATGCAGTGTCAAAAATAGGAGTGGTGAAGGCTCCTGAAGTCTGAAAAGACTGAAAGTCCTTAAGATTGAAACCCAAGGTGGAGTATGGCCACTGCTGTGTGGGAGGAAGACTGTGGCTTCCCAATGGGGATGCTGAGCCGAAGAGGCCAGGGAGCTGGGATGGAGCCAACTCCTACAGGCAGGGAGGGAGTTTGGGTGTGGGATGGGGTCTGAGAGGGCAGGCAGTTACCTCTGGCAGACATGGTGATACTTGATTGAAATGCCAGGGCTGCCAGGAGCCCCTTCAGCTCCAAAAACAGCTCATCATTTCCAATAGTTAACAAAGTAAATCTTCCCTCCAGTTAGCTGGTATGGGGTGGGATGCTTGGTTCCAGAATGTGATCAAAGGGAAGTAGGGAGAGGAAATGAGTTGGAAAAAGAACATTTCTTTGGTCTGTGGAGGTAAAAGTAAAGTTTAGCACTGAGCATGGGTTAATGCAATGGGGCGATGATTGCCCTGCTTGCAGCCTCTCCAGCCCTCAGCCACCCAGGTTTGAGTACTAGAATGGGTCAATCTTATTTATATAACAGCTTTTGCACTTTTCATTTGGTTTTCCAAAGAAAGAGGGTTCTATTCCTGGAAAAGATGCAGAATTAATAGAAGTGACCTTCAAATAAGACAAGACTTCTGTGTAAACAGAGATTATTCTAAATATTATTAAAATATTGGTTTGTGTTACCATGAAACAATTTATTTTTTTTTTAAATAAATGCCAGCCAGCAGTTTCAGCAGAAGTTGAAAGCTGGCTTCTTTTTGTCTTCTGAAGGTGGGTTTCCTTTGACTTTTCTGAATCAGTGAGTTGAAATGTTTTACTTGACTCAATGTTTTATTTTCCCTCAAACTTCTAAGATAGTTGGAGGCACGTGGACAGGGGGCAGGGTGCTGCCACTTTTGAGTAATTTGTTCAATCATTTTAAAAGGAAAACACGAGCAAAAATACAGTTTAAACAAGGCACAGAAGAATCTGATGCTGCCCTTCGTTGCTAATGAGAGCTCTCCCCTGCCAAATAAACACTGGTTGCCAGAGAGGAGTCAGAAATGCAGAGTGTAAATTGAGCATAGACAAGGAAACATGTAGTTTATATTAAAGGAGATTGTTTTCATTTCTGTCTCTTGGGATCTCTGGCCTTGCCTTGACCCGTCGTGCAGTGTCTCGCAGCCTGCAACATGGAAGAGCTCCCTGCTCTGGAACAACAAAGAGGCTGTTGCACCAGATACCCCTGATAGACAAGTGAGGTTGTTTTGACTTCACTGTGATCTCCACATCATTCAGGGGCAGAATTAACAGATTGCAAAGATACAGCCAAGAGAGCCCTAGGCTTGGCTTTGGAATCTGAATGCTTCAAAGCAAGGAAAAAATTGTTAGGGGTGTTTTCATTGGGCTCCTTGTATGTGCCTGGTATTGAGGAGCAGGGGTGACGTGTTTTCACATGGGTTTTCTCTCTCTCAGCTGGTCCCTGGTGAGTCCTGCTCATGGTGGGAGCCTTGTAGGAACCAGCTTTTGGCTAATGGACACACAGTCAGTAGCCCTGGTGAAAACACTTTGAGAAGAAAAATGGTGCTGGCAGAGTGAAGAGCAAACACATGGACTTGGGGGAATTCAAATCCTGCAGCTCCAAACTTGTTAAAATGTCATAGAATGAGTTCTCCCAATGGGGGGGGAGGCAAAGTCTACAGACCTGGTTGCAGTCTGCTGGGTTTCCCCCACACACACTCTACCCGTGCTGAAGGGCTTCAGCGTACCTCCCCCAGGGAATGGTGTTTATCCCCCATGGTACAGGGTGTCCTGGAAAGCTTCTCGGTCAGTCTCTCCTCTGGATGCTGTAGTGATGACTCAAAGGTCTTTAGTTGATGAAGCGGAGGTCTCTGGGGTGAGGAACACAGCTGCACTTCCTCTTCTCCTTTAATATCCCCCTTTTTGGGTGTTGCCTTCAGATCTCCAGCCCTGTGATAACTGTTTAGCTCCCCCAGATGAAACTCCACAAACAAAGCAGAGGACAGCATAAGTGGCATGTCTGAGGGGGGCTCTACCCCTTCCTCAGAGATGCAGTGTTTGAAGCTCTCATTCTGCACCCAAATCACAACTGCTGCCCCTGTTCCTGCCTCCCAGAACAAGTGCAAAGAGTTTTTTCAGAGCTGTGAGTGCTTTCCATCACTCTGCAGTGTCAGTGTACTGGCAAGGCAGGGAGAAAGAGAGTGAGATCAACCCGTGCCTACTGCAGAGCCACCCCAGCCCAGAGCAGCTCGCTGTCCAGAGCACTCCAACATCCATACACCACTTATCATAAGGCCCAAATGTTTGACCTGACTCAATCAACAAACAGCTCTGCAGGCAAACCATACCCATTTAGCAGGTTCACTGGCACTGAGTAAGCCAGTTGCCACTGGCAGTCTCACTTGCTCCTAGGGTTGAGCTTACTCATGATGGAAAGTAAAAGCATGTTTGTAAAATTCCACATTGCACTCACCAGAGTGAGTGAGGGGGTGCTTACAAGGGTTTTAGAGGACTGGATTACATTTCAGCATAATCTTGGTAAATGAAAAAGTCTTGTCCACCCTAGTAAACCCGAAAACATCCTTAAAAGACAACTACAGTGTTGGAGAGATTCATCAAAGGCAGAAACTCCATCAAGGACCAAGCAACCAAAGATGGGGGTGTTATTTACATGGCACCATGGAATAGCAGCAACCAAATTGTGATGCAGGAAGGCATCCATTGCTCCAAGTCCCATCCTAGATGCACTCCCCCACCACACCAGCACTCTGCTTGGCAGTGACTCCATGGACAAGCTCACAATCTCCAATTGTAAGAGTGTCATGTTTCCTCCTCATTTTCCCCTACAACTGTGCCTATGATAATACCAGCATGGAAACACCAGAAGCCAAGGATATGGGAGATGACAAGTATAAACTGGAGCAGCCATTCCTGCTGCATCTGCAGTGTTGGGTTTATGGGCATTAATTATTACAGCAAAGCTCTCTCTAGCCTTGATGTCCAGTGCAAATTCATGTTGTCTTGCACAACAGGAAGAGCCTGGAGACATCAATCATCTTTCAGTTCCCAAGAAAGAGAAAGCTTGGGAGCATCTTCATACTTTCTGATTCCCCTAGATATTGCTTTTAAAAAAACAGCTATATTCTGTCCTGCTGAATGCTGAATTAAAAAAAAAAAACAAAAAACAAAAACAAACAAACCAAAACAAAGTCCTGGACTCACTCTCCTGCTGGCAGAGATTGGCTTAGCTGAAGATCCAGTGCTGGTCCCACCACATCCTTCACACCCCACTCTGCTGTCCCCATGCCTCCTCTGTTTCTGCTGCATCGGCAAAGAAAACTTGCGGAGAGTTTTTAACTTGCTGACAAATCTCTTTCCTCAGCAAGAGCAGCTTCTGGGTTAGGCCATAATGGTGCTGTTTGGCATCAACCCACCTCTCCTAAGCCCAACTTACCACCTGATTTGCAGCTGGTACTCTCAGGCACTCAGTTACTCACTGTCCCTGCAGCTGGCAGGGGCAGCTCATCCCACCAGATTTCCTACACTTGGCAGTAGAAGATGTGGCTAACTCTTGGGATGTCCAGGATATTAAAAAAACCTCTTTCATTTATTGTTATTTCTACATAGAAAACACATTTCACTAAAAAAGGAATTCCATGTATTTAGAAACATCTTGGTCTTGCTCTCCCATTTACAGCAGCAAGGACCAAGAATAACTCCACCACAGCCAGCGATGTAATGTTGGGATAAAACCAGAACCATGCCAGTCACAGGATTAACGTCTCAGAGTGCCAGATTTTGAGCATTCTGGGACAGAAATTAGAGCTTCAAAAGCTTCCAGATCCCTTTCAGATGCCTCTTAACTGATCACAATCTCAGACATTGCTCAGCATTTTCTTGCAGACACTGAGTGCTTTGGAAAACCCGTTGACAGGCCCCTGAACTGGTTGTCAAAAGAGCAACAATCTGTGCTGAGACTCTGAAACTCATCCTTTGGGGCAGCTGAAACAAGTGCTGCTGAGCTGTCAAGAGCAGACAAACGAGCCCATCTGGTCCCACTTAGTGAGTTATCAGCTCTTCGGCTAAGCCACGTTGCAGGAGTGGGAAGAGCTTCTTTCTGCCTACATTACTCTGCTCATCTTTCCTGCTCATGTCACACTCCTTCCGATCTCCTTATCTATTTCTTTCACTTAATTTCACCGTTTTATTATTTTTTTTCTTTAACTTGCTGCATCTGCTAGTTCTGCACTGCATCTGCCTCCAACTGAGTGTGGTCCAAACACCCTCCACATCTTCTGTCAAGTCCCTCCTTGCATTCCCATGTACCAAGGCGCCTTGTGGCATCTCTCCATTTTCTTGCAACATACTTGCCCCAGTTCTCAGATTTGATGTTCTTGGCAAGGAGTAACTATCGTGGAAAAATATGGATGAAATTAAGTAACAAACCCACTCCAAACCAACAAACGCTGAAGAGGAGCCAGCCAGGCTGCCGCAGTATGGAAAGGAAAGGCTTTATCCATAAATGCTCCCGTCTGCAATCAGCAGTTGCTAGTAGCTTTTTATTGAAAGGAAAAGTAAAATTAAAACTATGTTTTGAGACAGATCACTGCTAATTGACCAAAAATGTTGCTTTAGACAACGGGCTGTGTAATTTTAATAAAATCCTAATGCCAAAGTCTCCCGTGCTCTGCAGCTACAGCTGAGCTAACAGGCACCTCAGCAGCCAAAGGCATATCCCAAGCTCCAGTCTCCTGCAGGAGTCTGACCTGGAAAGTATGAACTTACCCATGGAACCAGTGCTGAACACTTCTCCCTCTATCCCCTGCCTTGAGCAATATTGACTCAGACCTCCTGCATCTCTGTTGTGACCACTTTACGCTCTAAGGTGTGTCCTTGCCTTCTTCCCCGTTGTTCAGCACTACTAGTGGTAAAGGGTCGTACACCCACTGCCACCAGGAACAGAGCTGGGAAGAGCTGGGATGCCAGCAGCCTGCTCTTTGCTCACATCCAGGGCTGGGACTGGAAGAGTTTACATGCCTGAGCAGTGAAGCAGAGAGAAAACCTGAACCCTGCTTTCCTCCCACCTCAGAGCAGGGCTGAAACCATTGCTCTACCCCTTAGCCTGACTCCACAAATGTAACAAATTCTGCAGCAGAAGTCCATCCAGGGAAATAAAATCCAGGCCACCATCCTAGGTTAGTGGCTGGAAATAGACTCCAGAGTCCTGATTACAAGCCCCTGCTCTAATGCCTACATAACACCATCTTGCTTTTATTCTTTGCTTGAACAAAGGGCAGAAAGGGGTATTACATAAAAAAGAACTTTAATTTGTTTTTTATTTTCCTAATTATTCGGCTCTGGAATTTTCTAAAATTATTTCTTCTTTCACTGTCTGTGTTGAGAGACCATATATTTTAAAAGAGCTGGTGTTTGAAAAGCAAGCATAAATTAAAAGTGGAGGTAAGCATAAAACAATTATAGATTTCAACATATATGAATAATTTCTAAAGCTCTCTAAAAACATGATTTATTGTCATTACCATCAACTTTTCTGTGCCTCTGTCTGAAATAAAGTCAACCTTAAAAGTTTTATACCAGAAAGTAGTTCCAGTGAAGTCTCATCTTCTAAAATAAATCCCAATGCTGCAGTGCCCAAAACAAGTCTTGCAGGGGGAAGTGTCATGAATCCATGTATTGATAGTAGTAGGTTTTGATGAGATAAATTGGTTTAATAGTCCTTTCAGAGGTGCAAGTGACAGCTCACCTCACCAGAAGAAAGAAACCCAACAGGACCCAAACTTCTTTCACTCTCTGCCTGGTGTTGACAACCTCCTCCTGTAGTATCTCTTCAGAGCAAGGGAGGAGACCAAGACTACCACACACTAGACTTGAGGGCTGGCAAACAGCACACAGGACTATCAGTCTTTGAAAACTAGGTCATGAATTAGGCTAGAACTGATTTTGTTCAAGACCACAGTTGTCTTGTCCTCAGAGAGACCATAACATTTTCATGATGTTGGTCTGGACCAGAAGGACAAATTCAGCAAAAGCATTGACATGAATTCTGAATCTGTTTCCATAAATAACAGATCCCCACTGTGATCTTTAAAATTATACCCTAGAACATTTAAAAAATAATCTTATTTTTCTATCCAGATGATACTGATTTCAAGAGAGAGCAATCAGATTTCTCTGTTTCATTTTTCCACCTCCTGTACAGTGCTGCTTCCTTCTACTTCAGAAGGTATTTCTTAGGTTTGGTGGCAAACTGGGATTTGGATCAGGAGAGACATGATTTGTTTAGATCTAGATGACTCTTTCTTCTCATTAGAGCTGCACTAGGCACATTAGAGTTCCAAGCAATTTTGTGCTTGGTTGATTTTTGCTTTTTGTTTGGTTTTTTGTTTGTTTGTTGGTTTGTTAGGTTTTTTTTAAATCACCAAAGCTGCAGTTTCCCACCTGAAAGGACAAATTCTGGTAAGCTCAGTGACATTAAGCTTCTGCTCCTGAACTGCTGGTCAGATGTTAAAGAGGAAAGAGGAACATGCTACACATACACTTTTATCACCTCCTTTCAGTATACTCCAAATCTCTGAACTAAAGCAATTTAAAAAAACAGACATAGCCACTATTTCATCTTCAGTCTTATTTCCCCAGCAGGCACGATACCATGGTAGTTTCTGAATTACATCCTGTAGTATGCCCACTTACGCTAAGAAAATAAAATCAAGTCTGAAATTCGTAAAAGCCAACCTGTGTGACCTCAGTCAAAGGAGGAAAGCAGCAAAATATATCTATGACTAAGATAAGAATTCAGTGTTTGTTTTTTGTGTTTGTTATTTTTTTTAAATTAATTTCAAATGAGTGACTTGGACACCTCTAGAAACATTACTTTTCTTTCTGCTTATCCCCCCTTCAAAAAGAGAGCTCAGAGAAGTCTTTCTTAGGAAACATGATTTTCCCAAACATGCCCATTTGTGCTCTTGCACTGTATCTTAGGGGGCATGAAGGGTGGTGGCAAGGCTGAATTTGCTTTTACCGGTAAACATGATGTGTCAGTCTGCCTTCCGAGGGCAGACGCAGCAGAACTTACACAGACTTAATTTCTTTGGAAAAAGCATCCCAAAATTTTTCTCCCAAATAAGCATGACAAAATTAGACAGGAAGTTTCGTTTTGACTAAGAACTAACTAAGCTTCATTCCAAAGGTTGACAGGAGAGATAGAATGAGGACTTTCATGGATGGAGACATTTCTATGGGCATTTCCTTTCCCCACCCTGAATCGGTATCGCAAGGACTAGGAATCAAGAAAGAAATAAAATCCTAGAAGCCCCTGACTTCCCTTAAAAAAATTAAGGCTTCAGGATCCAACTACCCCTGGCTGCAGATATGAATAAACACTTGAATCTGAAGCACTTTCTGAGCATCAGCACATCCCTTCAAGGCTTGAATCCTAGAGAACTTCTTTGAAGTGAAGTGCTTGAAGGCAACATCGATCTGATGGTTTGACCTTGTGCTCAGATCTCCCCTCCAGCATAGAGAAGTCTTTCAGGTATTTGTAGTTGTAGAGCGAAATTTCAGCAGCTCAGCGGGAACGATACCTGCAGGGCTGAAAGGAGACACCGGCCTGTGACCACAGCAGGCACCATCTGGGCTGCCCCGGAGGCACTCAAAGGCAAACAGAGCAAGTACCAGACCACCTCTGCCCCAGGATTTAACTTCAGACAAAATACAAGTGAACAGAGAAACTGGAACTCACCAAAAAGGCTTTTTTTTTTTTTTTTTAATTAAAAAAGACCCAAACTCTTTCCAGGAATTCATAGGATGCCTATATGGCACCTGTAACAATGTGAAATCCTGAAAAATGCAGGTAATAATTTTGGTGGCTGGAATATGAAGCCTGTAATGTTGATCCATCTACTCGAGGAAGACAAACAGATGCTAAACATTTCAGAACCCTATATACACACAGCACAATTATTTCCAGCTGCAGGACTATCATTAAGCTTTATTCCTCATACTATTAATCCCTTCAGAATTCTAAAACGCATTCCAAGAAAACTTTTGAAAGACAAGGCTTTTAAAAAATCTTAGAAGTTAAACTGCTAGTCTCTGTGGACAATAGATTCTGGTTTTCAGTTGCACTGCTACTGCACAGATAGCTATAAACAATGGGAAAACTGTTTATAAAGCAAGTGGCTTTGTTTCAAGCTGCCAGCTACAGTGAGTCCAGGTGTTGCTTACAAAAACACAGCATTAAACAATCTTGACTGCTAGAAACTGCAAAACATTGTCTTCCTTGAAATGCTGAATGTTAACTTTCTTTCCCTGCATCCCCTGGAACAAGCTGCTTTTGCCAGGTCCACTGTCCTTGTTGAAAGCTATTTGTCATACTGAACAGGGGTTCCTGGGAAAAAACCCTCTGCTGGGATCAGAGGTGTAGAATGTCAGTCCAATTTTTTCTAAGAACTCACACTGCAGTTTTACAAAAACAGATGATCTGCTTTGTTTCTTCCGAGATCAGTACAAGCAGCACAGTAGAAAACGAAACATCGATACAGCAACAATAATGAAAGCAGTTCCTCAACAAAAAGCACAAGGGCTTTAGATTTTCCAGTACTGGTGAAGAAAATTCAGGAGTTTGTGACGCAAACCCCACCAAGAGATAAGGCCTGAGATTCCTTAATTATCATATTGTGTTGGTGTATTGCTGAGCCCTCAGATTGTGGGTCAGCTTACACTGCAGGAGGCTAAAATACAAAAGCTTTGAGGGGGGAGGTCAGAGATAGGATCTGCAAATTCTGCGGTGGAGCTGAAGAACAATGCCGACAAAAACCCCAAACGAAGCTGCAGCCCGGAGCTGTACGGTCCCTACGGCTCTTTCCCCGCAGCCAGGGAGGGGGAAAGCTCCTGGGGAAACCGACCCAGAGCTCCTCTGCTTATGCAGAAGTTTCAGAACAGGATGTTCCTGCACGCGTGGAGAAAACTGACTGCATGCCTGAGGAAGACCTCATCCAACCCCAGCCATTCGACCCCAGCCGACTTCTTTAAAGCATTATTTTCTCCAAGAAAAGTTACGTTCCTTCAGGAACACAAATGACAGCATCGTGCACTTACGATTTCCATGAGGGCATTGAACTGGCGTTTCAACTATGCCTCCCCCCTCCGATAAAACTGTCTGCTCGCTCCCTTGCTCGCTTTGGCACAGAGATTATATCCTGGAATACTGAGAGACCGATGTAATTTTTTTTGCTGTCGCCATGACAACTATGCTGTTAGGTCAGACCTAAAGCAGCAGCTGACTTCTGCAACTGCCAAACCCTGACAAGTACGGCTCTGAACTTCTCCCCCCACCCCTTCTAAATACGTTGCCTATATACCAAGGCTTTAGTAGCTTTAATTTAAAGCGAGAGAACTACACCCATTTTTCTGCTTTGCCAGAATCATGTCTGTCATGAGGCAGGGAGCAGAAGTAACACAAACACGTAGTCCTCTGGTAGCTGAGCGAGCTCACATGACCTTAAGCATGCTGAAAATCTCGTTTCCAAGTAAATATGGGTATTAGCTGCTGGCATTAGTACGCTATGCGTAGCTTAATGAAAGGGTGGCAAACACGGCTAAAGCTAAGGAAAGCTTTTACAGGATACCAGAATCATGCCCAATAAAAATGTAAAACATTGTGTTCCGCATTTACTCTCTTAAAAGAAAATCAGACAAATGTTCAAATTAAGAGCTTGAAAATAATAATAAGAAAGTGTCTGTAAGAATGAACTTGACAGAGCATAACATAGGCAAGGAAAAAGGCTAGAATTTTACATAAACACACTCGAATTTTGCCACTGTAACCTCTTAGGCAGAGAGGCAACTACTGCATTTTGAAAAAGTTAGGTTCATATCCAGTGCATCACTTGGGCAAGATTTCAAATACCACTGAAGACAACAGAAGAGTAGAAACAGATAAATCCCTTCCCAACTGAGATTTTTTTGGCTGTCATTCATATTTTATACTGTCCAATTAAGTGTTAAAATGGACATTTAAGGAGTAAAGTACATTATGGTATCTTGAGATCACTCATTTGATAAGAGCACTTGCAAGTTTCTGTCAACACTATTATTACCACTGCAGGACACACAGACAGACTGAACATTGTGGCCACGGGGTTGTGGCTGGGGGATCAAGCACTGCAGTGGTTTATTAGGGAGGGAAAAAACCCCATGGTTCCACAGAGCATTCCCCACTCAAGGCTCCCCTTGGCATTACACAGCATTGCTCCAAACGTGCTGAGTCAAGATAGCCCAGAAAGCTCTAAAAACTAAGCTAAAACCTTACAGCTATCCTGCCTAATCTTAGCTTGCTTGACCGTAAGAAGAAACAAAACCCGAAGATTAACTAAGTTTCTAACTAGCTATTAAGAGGAAGTCCATTTCCTGAAGCAAGTACAGCTCTTTCAGTTCACACTGCTTACCATACTCAGCTCTTCCCCATCTTGGATAATCCTGATTTATCTACGTTGCAGGAGTTGCGAACCACGAGCTCTACAAATACAGGGCATTTTGTAAAGCAATTCAAATGATCAGCAGTATTTATTGCAAACCAGCTTCTATCTTCTACCATTTACAAGGTGGCCAGTAAAAGTAAACACACCAGAATAAAAAAACATTCATGAAACACAAAACTGCTTTAATTAAAACTGAAAAGGAAAACACATGATGCAGGAATAAAAACTCCAGATACATAGCAATCACTAATTATGAAGCTGATGATGATCTTGGAAAAGCATTTGGGAATCCATGACCAAATATTCAGCCTTAAATTCTGAGGGAAAGGGAGGGAACAACCATGACCTTCCAAGTCCTTGTGCACCACTGCACATGAAACTGTACTACTTGATATATTTTTCCATGAACTTTTTATGAAATTCTGATCGCAGAGTATCATTCACGAATCTCTTGTCCTTTTTTGTTTCATCTATCCCCTTGGCGCAATTCTTGAAGACAACGTCATCATCCCACCTGAAAACAAAAGTTTTCAACTTCAGTAAGCTTGAATGAAAATTAGGTGCAATTTACAAAAAACATATAAATGGAGTTTGACCCTACTATTTAAATGTATTATGACCAACTACTCATTAGGACTAGATCTTAAGTCTTTCAGAGAAGAAGATCTATTTTTCTATTCTAAGGCATCTCCTACTTGAGTTAGAGGCAAGATGAGTATCAGTAGACTAAAAGTTATTTTATCATCACAGAAAATATTGACAACTTGGACAGAGCAGAAAAAACCCCTTTAATCTGATGAGCCTAATTTTTGAGAAAACCAGCAGTAACTGGAATACCTGCAAACAAGAACTGCATTGAGAAAAAGGCTGGTATTTATTAATTCTAACAGGCACAAGACAATCACTACATGCCTCAGTATCCCAATTCTACATTACACTGCTTGTGATGAGCTCTGAGGAAGGAAACAAAAACCAGTACCCCTGACAACATTTTCTGACTCTAAATAGCAAGAGGGAGCAAGGGGATAGGTATCAGGGAACAGCCTGCATAGTACCTCCTCTTCACTTTGAAGTTTGCCTGAGGCTGTGCTGGGCCGGTGAGGTTCAGCAATGGGTTACCACTCAGAATGTTCTCCATCCGAATTCTTTCTTCTTCAGCCTTTTGCTCTTGTTCCTGAGAACCAGAAAAGCATATATTACTTTTCTAGGCTACTTTTCTCCTCTAGTTGGTAGAGATAAACATTATTTAGTTGTGAACACTCACACAGATGGAACTTTAATTCCTAGCTCAGACTTTTCACAGTGTTTGGCACTTGCTTATGAGGACAGAAGCAGAGATACTCTAAAAGAGCTTAACTTTGCTAATAAAGTGTCAAACTAGAAACACTCACATCTGCTCTACTTAGCTGTGATGCTCCATCAAATACTGATTACATTAGTTACATTCTAGCTTTACCATTTACATAGTTATTATATTAAAAATTGTATACAGATTAAAAGATTTTCTTTATCCTCATGAGAAAAGAGAGTACATCATACAATATTCACTAGGTAAAAAAACCTTACAGCATGTTGAAACTTCTCTGGTTTTGGCAGCTGTTTGGGTTTTACAGCTAAAACTTCCCTGGGGACCAATTAAAAAGAATATTGAGAACTCCTTGGTGAAACTGAACAGAGGATGCCATACAACTATTTAAGAGTTCGAATATTAAGGAGCAGAAAAATTTTCTTCTCCTTGTATTGTCAAATGTATGTAACTCAAGCCTAAGTGAAGCAATGCACTACAAGCAACACAAAGTAATTTCACTGCCCACGCTTCCAAGATCTATTTTAACACATCTAGTGACTTAAACGTTCACAGACTTCAAAATTAATGTGTAATATTCATTTTACATCACCATATTTTTCCACAAGCTTTCACAAATATTGCAGGGCGTGATCCTTGATGAAAGAACCAAAAGGAAAAAAGATTTTTTTTAAATTTGGATGACTAACCAGGTTTCCTGCTCTAAAGTATGGTTTGAAGATATACTAGTTAAAAAATGAAGTCTCATTAGCACTGCAGGAGAATCAAACCAGGGCTTTTAAAAATTATATAAACTAAAGACAAAGAGATCACAAGTTTGGTGGTTTTTTCTTTCCAAACTGCAGAAAATTCATGCCTGAGGACTTTTACAGGATCCCAAAAGAGGAAGCCATTTCCTTGATGCTAGTGTTTGCAAGGTATAAGTGTTAAACTTGACACTGATGCTAGCCAGAGCTCTCCAGCTTCAAACATTTAATCACTTCTAAGTGATTTATTACTATCTGCAATTTACAATATTTTTCAATTAAATTGGTCATGTATGTGAAATTTTGGATGGATGTCCCATCCCTGGAAGTGTTCAAGGCCAGGCTGCATGGAGCTGTAAGCAACCTGGTTTAGTGAAAGGTGTCCCTGACCATGGCACGGGCTGGAACTAGATGATCTTTAAGGTCCCTTCCAACCCAAACCATTCTGTGATTCTATGAAATTTATTTTTAAAATACCCCAACTCTCTTAAGAACAACACAGATTTCACAAACTTACGAATACCAGATGACGTAGATTCACTGGTAAAGATTTCACCTTTCAAAATCTACTTGAGTTTTAGTTATGAAGAAACACCTACCATTATGCTGCTTGTCAAAAATAAAATGTAGAACCAGCTGCAATTAATTGCCAGTGGGACGGGAAAAGCTCCTCAAAAGGGCATATTGCTTAAAAACGTGGCACAGCTTCAGGGCAAGCACTGTAATGCCCTTATTAAAACACATGCACAGGCAAAGCTTGCCCTTGCGGCTATATCCATGGAACTTTAACACAAACAGCAGTTAAAAGTTACTAACATAAATCAACTATAGTTTTGCATTTTCAAACACAGTTCTAAATCCAACATTTGCATTCCAACTTCAGTTATTACCATCCTGGTAAATAAGGAAACACAGAAAGCAAAAATATTTGATGTGGAAAACAGTTTCTCCCTATATTTGAAAAATAAACTCAAATTATGCTTTTCTTTGTGGAGCAGAGACAATAAATACATGCAGTTTCTTCTGCACAGCATGCAAACCCTTGATTTACCATCTTCGTTGCCCATAACATGGAGGAGCCAACAGCAATGAAATATAATTTACTGTAGTCTGTGTCATGTGTTCGCAGCGGAAGCCCAGCAGCCCTCAGACTACCATACAGCACATGCATGCAAAGCACTGATTTGAAACCAAGCAAAATCTAGGATACTGCTACAAGTGAAAAAAAAAAGTATGGACCTTCAGCTGCCTCCTGGGAGGTGATCAGATTCTGTTTAAGACCATTAAGCAAATTTACAACAGGATGCAAGCATGTAAAGTGTTCTCTGTGTTGTCCAAAGTGAGGTGGGCTCTGCATCATTAACTTTAATCTCCAACGCTCCATTAAAAGTGGGACTTGAAAACACAAGAAACCTGGGACAAACCTTGACAGCAAATAAGAAAGCTGCATACCAAAGAGAAGGTAGCACTAGTAAGAGCATTGTAAGAAATTAACAGTCCTCTGTTGAAAAATGTTTCTGTGGAAAGAACTTCTTTCAAGTCCTATATATGCAAAGAGACACAGTTTTCCATTTCAGAGCCGAACTCCAGGTGAACTCTCCTGAAGGTGGCATGCAGAGCACGGCATGGTCTTGCCCTCAAACTTCCAAGACAGGAACCTCAGCCATGACCCAAAGTTACTAAACCTGTGCATCACACATTACTTCATCCGGGACAGACATTTCTATCTTAAGCTGGGTTTTTATGACGCATGAAAATGCATCCACACGCCACTGACAAATACAATGCACTCCACAAAAGGTGTTTTTTTAATAGTCAAAGGTCGACTGGAGTCAGCCAGCACCTTTTGGTGGGAATTACAGTCGTTCTTCCCTCCCTTCCCCTATTACAGATTTAATCTCAACAGATACTACAAAGCTGATGGTTACAGCACTCTTCACCAGGCATGCAGAGGAGTGAAAAGCACTCAGTCATTTGAATTGCAAACATTCAGAATCACCGGGGAATGATAAAGCCAATATTAAGAATCATAAAAAATAAGCATACAGTACTCCAGTGTTCTTATAACACAAAGATGCACATTCAAATCTTCTATACTAGGATTTTAAAAAGGCATGTTACACATCATCCTAACTTCTAGCTGCTTGACATAACCCATGTAATATCCTTCAGCCTCAATTAGCCTGACACAGCTCAGTTTCTGATAACAAAGAAAAGCATTATCAGACTGAAGTGATAAAAATGTGGTGACTGAAAAAAAAATCAAAACTGAAATAACACTTTTAAGAAACATTAAACTACCACCAACAGTATAAGACTAAAGCAGGGATTTAGCTCTGGGTTAAGACACCCACAGCGAGACATGGGCCTGCAGGTACCTGAGCTCACATCTTGGCAGAGATCTAGAGGATACAATACAGAGTCAAGATGGCTCTTCTGCTTGTACTAAATTATTCACACAGGAGACCAACCACACTGCAGGCTCTGCTGACTGCATCTCCACTGCACCACCATGGAGGCTGGGATACGTAACTCGTACACTGGCCCCAACAACTTGAGCTTTCAGGCTCAACTGAATTCTGCCTAAAGCTGATTATTGCTAGCAAAAAGTTGCATTGACTTAAGTCAACTACAATTGCAGAGGACTGGTGGGTGACAAAAATGGCACTATATAATTAAAAGAAACGGTAGGGGCAATCTTGGAAATCTCATATGATTACATTTTACTTTTATACCTATTACATTATTAAAAACAATTATATTAACAGAAGCTGTCAAATGTTCATTTATAGTGACAACAGTTACAGAAAAAAGATCAGAAAACAGAGAAAGAAAAGTTTTCCATATTCACAGACACTGCAGAGCCCATGGGCACTTTGTGTGACCCTTCGCTGCCTCTCAGCTCTGATCACAAACACAGCTCTGCTGTCTTTTAGACCCACAGAGGCAGAACAACTAGAAGTACTAACAAACTGCATAAGCTTATCTTTGTCATTAAGAATCAACAGATTTAGAGTCCAAAAGCAAAGAAGAATTGTATCTGTTGACTAAGGCATTACCAGTTTTAGTCACTTTATAGAGAAGACCCAGCCCACATGGTAATTTATTTATGGACTTCAGTCATTCAAAGTTGTTCTAGGTTGGTCAACACTTCAATGTACTTGCTATGATTTTCAGGAAACAGGCTAATTCTAAAGCCTGGTCTTGAAGATTTTTTTTCCCATTATATAGTTTCACTACCATCTCCCAAAGAAGGTATTCAACACTAATAAAAAAATGATAATTTACTAAGTTTTGTAACTTAAGAGACATGACATGAAGCAAATACTAGATATAACTCACAGTGGTGTAAAGTTGACATCTACACTTAAGCTAAGTGACATATTTTGGCCAGAGATACAGAATCCCTCATCTCCAGCCAGAAGAGGTTTTCATTACGTTTCATAATTTTCCACATAAATCTTCCACTGCCCACTCCTCCACTGAAAGCTGGAACGCTCCAGGCGATGGAGCATGGGTTGCATCAAATCAAACAGACCAGACATAACCTTCATAGCTGTCTGAGCTTCACACCTCTGAGGCACAATCAAGCACAGCTGTTCACAAAATAAGCGGCTCCCAGTGCCTCCGTTGTTCTTGTGTGTTGTGGAACAAAGGCTTATTAAGCTACAGCACCGTGAACACAACAAACCCACAACAGAAGGAAAGCCTAAGGGGAAAAACAATACATCTGTATTCACTCCACCCTTTCTAAAATAATGCCTCCTTGCCTGCCTTTCTGTTCTGTAACACGAGGTGGTATATGACGCTTTTCCTAAGCCATTTCAGCAAAAAACCCATGCTACAGATTATTCCATCACTATAGCCAGCAGCGCCGTGCTGTTCAGTGCTGCACCAACTCTGCAGAGATCAATCAGACCTCAGACACGCTGTAACCACCGTGTTAGGGGCAGAGGCACCAGTACAGGCATATTCCTGTGTGGGGAGTAAGGCTGGACTAGCAGAGGGAGCCCCATACCCCGAGGAGGCAGATAGACATGCTGCTATGTAAATTGGATCTCACAGCAAGCCTTCGCTGCAGGACTGCACTCACCATGCAGCACCACAGCTGGGCAGGAAAAGTGGACAGAACTACATTAACCTTAACTAAACAATCATTTCTTATCTTGCTGTAAGATTAACAGTCCCTGGGCATATTTGTTTCTGACAACAAAGGAAAGAAAATCATTATTATTACCATAGTTATTTCTTTAAAGTATGGTCCCTTACCCTTAGCACAGAGCAAGATTACTTTTACAGAAAGTGCTGAAATTCCTGAAACTACTCCACTGTATTAAAGCCAGTTATTCTACTCAGTTTTTATAGATGTTGAGTAGTTGAAAGGAAACCTGAAATAGCCACATTTGACTGAAGGCTGAAAAATAATAATAATAAAAAAAAATAAAAATCACATAACCTGATTTAAATGCTAATTTTTGAATGACAAACTATGACTGCACTACCCTTCACAGCAGGGAACAAACCTCAATAATGCAGAGATCCATCCCAGTTATTGAGCCTGTGCAAATTACTAACTCTGTGCAGCGATTCAAAGAACTGACTGAAACCTCAAAAATGAAGCACACCGAGTAATCACAACTGCAGTGCCTACACTCAGCTTTGTTGTCACTTTGCCCACAAGGGAGGGGATGTTATTGTTAGTTCTTGGCAAGGGTAAGTATTGCTAGCATGTCTCAAACATTTACTGAAGAAATATACTCTGTCATCTGCTTTTGACTCTTTATTCTTCTTATATCACCGATTTGATATTCTAGTTTTAGTCAGACCCTTAAGATTTAAGTGAAAAGGTTAATATTAATCAAGACTCACTTTCTGATGGTTTATTTGAATGCCTGTGACATGGCTAAAACACAGGGCAGAACTCAGACCTACTCTGACTACTGGTAAAGTAATACATTCAGTTATAGAGAAACATTTGGTGAAATGAAATTGCTAAGAAAACAAATAAAAAACTGCTTTCAGCTAAGCAAAAAATAACTGGATGTTAAAACAGCTTTGCTGGAACTGCACATGTACATTCAGCTGCTCACTGGTTTGAAGTTTGTTTTTCATTATTTCAATTTACCTTTTAAGGAAGCACTTGGAAAATGAAAATCAAGAGCACTGTAAAGCTGAAATTAGAATACTGACATGCTTCTGTGAAACCTGTCCATGAACCCTTAATACAGATCTAGGGTTTGTACAGTTTTATAGAGACCTAAAATTATTCTACAGAAAAGGCTTTCAAAACTAGAATTTCCTGGTCAGTTTAGTGTCCACTAGAGACAACCTGAGATTAAAATTGTGAATGGTGTGAGAAAAATCAGGAGGACTCCCATGCTCAGTTTTTAAAAAACATTCATAGTATGTATTTAATGATTCTACATAATTCAAGGGAATTTAAACATTTCGAGATGTTAACAAGCTTTGAGAGGAATTGCTTATTTGGCTGACAAACTATTAGAAACTCTTAATATAAATATTATCAAAATTAGATTTAGAGGATTTCTATGGAATTTGGTATTACCACATAAAGGAAGTTAACAGAGAATACAATGACCTGAAAAAAAGCAGATTCTCATTTTTGTTTTTAACTGGTGTCTCACCAGAGATGCATTTTGAAAGGAGCAGTCCTCTTTTCATGGCAATTTAAATAATGGGCACTGAAGTGACGAGTGAAAACAGTCAACAAAAACAGAGTTTACTCTAAATGAAGTCTCAGAAATAACTGGACTAGCATTTTAATAAATCAAAACAAAGTATCTGGGAAAAATTACATATGGCATAAATTTGGTATATATTACTGTATTTACCCATTTAATCTTATTAAGACCTGGAATATTCCAAGAAGATGACAAGAAGAGACACATTAATCTGTCTGTATAGCAAAGAGATTTCAGAATGATGTGCAGAACAGGGATTCACTCTGCAGTTTCCCTTTGCCTGGACACTGGTTTGCCCACGCTGTCTGCAATGGACAGCAGCATTTCAACAGATACAGCATTCCTGTACATGGATTAGGATTAACACCAACTATACAATTAAGACTTTACATGAGATGTTATCCTGAAGTTGGCTGAAACATTAATACAAGGTTACTTACAAAATTACCTTTAAATTATGGCTTGCAATACAAAGATAATATGAAATTCCCCATATCTGAAGGGAAAAGGAATTCATATAAAATTACTATAAAAGCCTTTGCCAGTAAGACTTGATTTCAATGCCATGGAAAACAAGGCATAATCTAAACAGACTTCACCACTTAAAGCCAACATACACAGGCAGTATTTCCAAAGGAGACCCTTACTTAGCCTTAAAGACTCTTTCCAAGACTGAGCCCCACCCTGGTCTTTACTTTTTCCATCAACATAGTCTTAGTTTCCTACTCTCAAAAAATCCCAAGAAAATAAAAGTCTAAGAACCTGTAGAGCACCCTCTATTTACTGAAGATGCCGGTTTTAAAGAGAGCCTACCTGCCACCAACCAGTGAAAGGATGAATAGCATAGGTCTAGATGGTGAGTGTACAACAGTGGGCACGCTTGCAAATCAGTAACATACGAATTTTTAGGAAGAAACAAACAAATTCATTTCATATAAACGTGTGAATATTGAATATGCACATAGCACTGGACATTATAAACCCTGTTTGTGGGGGAAGGAGAGCGTCCATGAAGGTAAAACATAATACCAGTTAAGAGACAGCAAAATAAAACAAGCACTATTCTAAATACTTAACGGCTTTTAGCGCCCTCTAGCGACAAAATTAGAATTTCATGGGGATTGCAACATTCCTACACACATGAAGAGAGGAGCATGCACCTGATTGTCTGAGCTGCAATTTACTACCACTATTTTCCTAATGCAAGTTCTCTACACTGAAATGTGACAAGTTATGCTGTTTAATCTAGATGTAAAATTTCAACTATCAGGCAAAATAAAAAATCCACACAGACCTAAGGTTTCATTTTCAGCACTGTGGAAGGGCAGCTGAAGTCTAAGTCTTTCTTACACATGGCTACACCTAATTTGTAGTTTAGTACATTTCACACAGGAGTACGTGGGAGAATTGCTGCCAGTGTTTTTAAGTAATTTTCACCATGTTGTTACTGCAACATAGAATTTCATTGCTGTGTGATGTGCCTCAAATGCCTGGACAAAGAGACCAGAGACACCTTCAGACATACTTTAATGCCAAAGACCACTCACGAGCCAGATGGAGAATCAAGTATCAACAGCCTTCTACAGCAAAACTTATGCACTGAAGCAGCACAGCACAGTATAGCTTTTAGCCTTCTGTACTACTTAACTCCAAAATTGCAGAGCTCACTGGTTTTACAGGCCTTGTTGATTCTAAAGGCAAATTTCTACATTTTTAGGCAAGAACAAGCATGCACTACATTGTTGCCTACAGCAATTAAAACATTATCCTCTCCTAGCTGTTTCTAGTGTCTGCTAGAAGCTACACCCTGTTCACTGTCAGCTAAGCATTCATGTAAAATATTAAATTATGAATATGTGTGTTAAGCTAAAGGAAAGGTCTGGGGTAGTTCAGTGGCTTCAAAACATTAAGTTGTCAGAGCAGCCTTTGATTAGCCTCTTGATCAGCATTTAATATGTTTATTTAGCATGTTCTAAAAACCATCTCAGATTAGCTTATAAAAAGGTGACTGGTGGCTTGGTTTTCTGACTTCTTTCGTTTGGTTGGTTGCTTTGGGGCTTTTGCTTTACACTAATGGAGAATATATCCATAAAAACATACAAAACTATTCCAGCTGAAGGAAGTAACATTTTATAAACCCACTAAAATGATTTAAGCCCTATTCAAAAAAAGGAAAGTACACTTAGTAGAGGAGGGGATGCTGCACATATCCCCTTCTGGTGCACTCCCAGAGGCAGGGTGTTTCAGCAGTGCAAATTAAATATTTGGACTCTAAACGCTATTGCAATACCTGTTAGAGTCAGGACACAATACAATCCTGATCAGTTTGACAACACAGACTACCCCCAGAAACTGTCCCTAGAAGTCCATTCATCAATCAGAGATCTTGCTAATGCACTCCCATCCCAACAATCTCTCTTACACAAAGGAGCCAACAGGATAGGATTTAATTCCACTCACAGCAAAACATCTGTAACTACAGGGACTTCCCTCCCCTTTCAAGGGCAGAAAATGGTCTTTCTGTCTGTAGAGAGACAGATTACAGGGAGGTGTGAAAGCTACATGTGCATTGAGCTACCCAGTTATGAGAAGACTGCTGTATTATTCATTTTTGCAGACACACTTTTCAAATGAATTTGCCTGTGTATAATCACATGAAAATATTCTTGTGTTACGGTTAAAACAGTGCTCCTTGCCAAGGCAACACAGCACCAGTTCTGTGAAAGCACAACTACTGTACAAAACCTGCAGCCACAAGAAGTATCAAAAAGCACATGTCTTTATTTCATAAATAAAATTCTTTTTTTTTTTTGTTCCATAAAAGCTAGTTAACAAATTAAATTACACTGGATAGTATGTCACTTATACAATTTGGTATGATAGCTGTTTTCAGACAACTTGCATATGAAAAGCAAGATTATATTGACTCACTGCCTCTACAACGTGTAGGGAAAGCAAATAAAATGTTTCCGTGAGTAAAATATTCAGTATGTCTACCAAATAACAAAAAAAATAACAAAGAAATTGACAATTGCTACATAGTTGTGAGGAGGCTGGAAGAGCACTTTGCCAATCCTCACTCATCCTAAGTATTTAAGGTACACCAATTTAAATAAACATCAGTTTGGGAAAAAAAAAAAACCAAGTGCTCTTTAATGGGTGTGATTTTACCTTTCGAACCTGTTCCTCAGCTCGTTCTTTCTTGATTTTTTCCAGCTCAGCCAGAAGAGCTGCAGTGTCATCATCATCACTATCTTCCAAGTCCTCATCTTCATCATCTTCCTAATAGCAACAAATGGAAGCAAGAATCAGCTCATTCATTTCATGTAATAAAAACAATCCCGGTCTTGCCAGTGAAGGCTGCAATTTGCTGCTGGCTGATTTCTGAAGTACTTGGGTGCTTGTAGCAGCAGAAAATACAATACAAATAGTTTGTTTGCTCTTCTAAAGTAAAGACAAGACAAAAATGTTTGTGCTTTTGGGATGACTGCAATTAAAAATGTTGTGTAACTCACAGACCCTAGAGAATGGCTGTCCTAAATCACTCTCTCATCACTGTGACAGAAGTCATTACAACAGTGTGCCTGTCCAACACTGCTGGGACCAAGTATCACAGGATTAAAAAACGCTGAGCTTATTTGTCAAGCCTTTGACGTAACTCTTAGATGTCAGCATGAGGAGAGGAGCCAAGGGCAAGCATTTGTTGCTCAAGCAGACAGTCATTTGCATATATCCCAACAGTTCTGCATTTGAGGAATTGTAACTAACCCAGTAGTTGACTAAAAAGTCATCCATTACCCATACTGTAAGTGGTATTTTCAGTTCCCTACTTTCTGTGTGCTTTCCAAGAACAGCCTTACTACATGGACCAGAATTCTTTGAACCAGTCTGTACTTCTACCACAGTACAGAAACTGAAAAAGGAAGGTAAGTTGGAGCCTAACTTAAATCTTTAGCAGCCCTAAAACCACATATTCCATTAAGAGCAAATCCTGAAGACAGGATGATAAAAGGAAAGACAACAAAAAAAGATACATACATCAGTAAGAGGATCATCTGCATCAAGATTTGCTGCAGGAATCTGATCTAGCCGAGGCTTCTTAGACACAGAAGATGATGTTGTATGTTCTATGGCAGAAGAGTTTAAAAAAAAAAAGGACTATGTCACTTTATTTAACAGCATCTAATGTTAGAAAGCAAAAATCCTCACCAAAAATTGTCTTGGATTAGAATAAGAGAAACAAGTTTATGTTCACTTTTCCCTCACTTGTCAATCTTAATGCCCAGGCTAATTTGTCCCCTGTAGGTATTCTCGAGAGAAGCAATAACATCTTAAACTTCCAATTTGGCCTCCAGAAATTTGTTGAAGTAATTATTTCAAGTAGAAAGAAAAGCAGATGAAAAAGCTGTGCAGAAATACTCTTATTCTATATACCCAACTGAAAGGTTCCAATTTAGGACCATCCCAAAGCATTACTATTGGCTAGTTTGGATCAAACCACATCTCTTTTCATCTGTGAATTTGAAAGCCATGCTATACCTTTACGTCGAAAGTTAAGGTGCTTAAATTCTGTCAAGCTTAATACTAAAAATGAGTATTTCTCAAAATGCTCTTTGATTTTGATTTCAGTTATTAGTTCACTGTATCTGAACAGAACTGTGTGCTTCCAAAATGGATTTATTGTTACACTGGTGCTGTTAACACCAGAGGATGAGTCATTCCCCCTTCTTCCTGTCTTGCTTGTCCAAGTACAAGAAAAAATCCCTTTATTAGCTTTAGGTACTTGTTGCCAATTCATTACAATCACACTGTATCAGCTGGCCTGCACAATGGCCTAGTCTTTTCTACTGGCTGGCCTAGATTTCTGCTAGCATGAAGCCAGCATGAAAGCCAGTGGAAATTCCCTTGCAGGTCAACAGCTCTGAACTATCACACCAATACGCTAAATTCTACTCCCATGACATGCTGTCTGCAACCTGCAAACTTCTTACAACACCAAGCTCCATGCAAGAACAGTGTCCAACAAAGGCATTAAGGTTCTTGTTTCTCTGTTTTTACCTCTGGTTGGTCTGTCTCTATTCTTTTCTCTTGCAGCGACCCGTTCTCTCTCCTCCAGCTCCCTTCTGAAGTCGCGGTTACGCACCTCTTCAGGAGCATCCTGAGTGGTCTGTCTGCAACAACAAATGGGGGGAAAGGCCTGAATTCTGACAGTCTGCAGCTGGGAGCAATTATTTCAAGGAGGCAAATAAATCCTGGGGTGAACAGGTAAGCACAGAGAATAAGAACTGGGTACCATGTAAACATATTTATCCTCTCTTCATCAGGCCCTTCTCTATGCACGCACATTGCAAACACAGACATGCAATGCCGTGTGCACACGCTCCTTCCAGTGACTCTCGAATGAATGGAAAGACCCTACATAAATTCCTACAAAACAGGATGACTACATCTGCCTTTTGTAGCTATCTTGAAATATTCTGTGCTCCAGCAGTCCAATTCCAGTGTTCTAGCAGACACCCACAAGCATTATGGTGACCTTTCTTCATGACTGCACTCCCCAAAGCAAAGTGCTGCAAACCCAGTCTTCTGAGGCCTATAGTTAAGACCTAGAACATCCTTTTCATAAACCTTTTTGTCTCCATGAGACCAGACTGTGACCATTAAAAAAAAAACAGTTGGGAGAACAAGCAAAACACCAGCTTTAGTGAAATATCTTCTAAATACATGATTGTCCCTCTTTTATATAGCACACTCTGGTCAAAAGCAATGAACTGTGTATATCCAAGTCACACTAAGTTCCACCTAGAGAGTGCTGAAACTGCTGTGGAAATCTTGAAAAGAACTAAGGAATAAGAACAAGCAGCAACTCCTTTCACCTCTCTGTGAACCCAGTGCTGGAAATAAGAGTGCCTGGAAGAAACCCAGACTTGAGCCATTATAAACACATTGTGTGCACAGCCTGTCTTTATGATGAAGTATTTCATTTGCTTTTGTAATTAAAAACCTGAACTTGGAATCCCTGTTAGAGCTGCAAAATTCCCCCAAACCCTGTGTCATTCAAGTGAACATGAGCGGGACTGAAACACTGAACTCCTGCAATGATGCAGTCCTGGCAATTTAACAAAGACAACTTTGTATGAGGTATTTGGGAGAAAGAACAGAAGACACTTAATTCTCTCTCCATCTCTCCCTCTCACACAAATGGATGGATTTATTAAAACATACAATGTATATTCCTGTACATACCTGTCCCTACACACTTCTTTCAAAGCAACAGATTAGTGTTCCAAACCCCACTTTTGTTTAAAGAAACAAACGATGAGCAGTTTTTCCCATAACAGCAAAGCACACTTGACAGCACTTTTTGTGCTGTTCATTTTGGTATCCTCCAAAACACTCCAACTCCCTTATGAATACGTATTCTTAAAAACCAAATGGGCATGAGTGAAGAGGTAACAGGGTAAACATCCACACAAAAACATGCAGAAGTAAAACTTTAACAGCAATTTCACTGAAAAGAGTAACATCGGTTAGATAAAAGGAACATTTTTAGGTTGTCACATTTAATTTAAATTCTATGTATCACATTGACTATAGATTTAATCTTTCAGAAAGGTAGATTTTTTTAATGCATTTCAAACAGAGAAGAATATTCCTAAGATCACATTAGCTTTCTCAGTGATTAAAGCAATTTCTTCTCCCGGGACCTGCATGAACAACATGCAGTGTTTAACCCCAGCTCTTCCAATACACAGTACTGCCTGAGTGCTATTCCATGATTTCCCTGCCTCCTCTTAACACCCTTACCAAGTGGTCTTTCACCAAAAACATGATGTGGTTTTCCTGCTTTTAAGACATGCTCAAGTTCGCTTCTTTCCTTCCACCTTGCTCTGCAAGTGACACTTTCTGTGGCTCAGTCCCAGTGACAACTTCCTTTCCACTCCACTGCCCAAAATGCTCAGTCTCCAATGCTCATATTCTCTTTCTGATAATTCATGCCCACAAGCAGTAACAAATACCATTAAAACTAAACCTCTCCAATGACCTGCACCGCATTTGATGTCCTAGGTCTGCTTCAGAGACTTTCACTTTCAGCCCCCCTTTTTCAGCACTGCTGAACAAAATCTGGACTCTGCTCACTGTCGAGCACATCAACAACTACCATGAAAATTTAAGAGTACCACTCATAACAAAATCTTTCCCAGACCCAAAAACCCAATACTGACCTGTATTTGATTTTAGTATGAGAAGGAAGATCTCTGCTGGAATATTGTTTGGATAGCTGGCTTAAGTCTCCTTCACCTTTTCCTCTCCCTCCTCTTGCAGGTTCAAACGTTGGCCTTGCTGCTGTTGTCATTTTGACTCCTACAGAATCAAGGGATAAAACCAGTCATTACTGCAAATGTGCAGTGAAAGATGCTCATCAGAAGCTACTTTGCTTTTGGAACTGTAGAAGCAGTGACAAGTCCCACCACAGAACACCAGTTATCACTCAGCTCATGATCCTTGAAGTTTAAGGAGCTTTTTATTGAAGAGAGTTAATTCAGATTTTCAAAATAAAGCCTTTTCCAGCATGCTTGAAAGACAATACATGGACTCTAACAAGAATATGAAGCTACCTTTGTCAAGTAAATAAAACCAACCAGGAGTAAAAAAGCTTGGACAAGTGGAGAAGCTATCACCAGCTCTCCCTGAGAAATGGCAGGAACTCACGTATTGCCAGCATGTCCTAAAAAAGCCACCTGGTTGATGCCCAAAATTGCTATAATCAATTATTCTCTGGCAAAGGAGTGAAACAGGCTTCACCCAGTCTCAGCCACGTAGACACCCTGTCAGCACACACTGTATTCAGTGCTGCCAGAGAGGACCCAGAGACCCTGTGATTCCAAACCACTGTGCTAGCCAAGAGTCTGAGGTGGTCAAACACTGCCAGAAAACCACATGATCAACCAGCACCATGAGGACCTGAGGGAACAGCATGAAGCTGTGTCAGGGGAGGTTTACATTGCATATCACAAAAAGATTCTTCACCCAGAGGGTGGTTGGACACTGGAACAGGCTCCCCACGGAAGTGGTCACAGCACCAAGCCTGACAGAGGTAAAAAAGCAACTGGACAACAGGCACAGGGTGTGACTCTTGGGCTGTCCAGTGCAGGGCCAGGAGCTGGACTTAATCATCCTTGTGGGTCCCTTCCAATCAGAATATTCTATAATTCTGTAATCTTAAATCTACTATCTGAAATGATTCTCATTCCTGCTTCACCAAGACATGCACACCCATTAATCACAGCCTAAAGATATTTAGGACAAAGATACATGCAGAGATACATAAAGGCACAAGGCCTACCAACCAGAATGCTGAGTGTTGAAGGGTGACAAGAGAATCTACTAAACATATTACAAAGCAAAGAAAAAAACCATGACATTGCTTTGTATGCTTTTGTGGTATACAAATACTTAGGCTCTACTTACATTATTTGATATTTGGTCACCCTTAACGAGAGCACAAAGCACACAACTTTAGTGTCAAAATTACAATATAATTTGTGACTCAAAGTAACATCCCACCAGGCAGAACACGGCTACTATCACTGAGCTACTGCTGAGAAAACAAAATTAACAGAAGGAAACACCTTTAAAAAGAAGTGAGACAGAAACTAGGTTTGGCTTGTTAATCAAGGATGGCTGACACCTTCCAGTGATGGTGTGCAAATCAGCTGAAGCTCAGCAAGACATTTTAGCTGTCTTGGCACAGACTCTGCCAGATCCATGATCCGAGAAAGCCACTTGCTCTTGTAACTTATCTGTGCTAATTATACGTAGCAGGGGGGATTCCTGAATTCGGGGGAAAGAATGAGATCCAATGTGGCTAGATCAGTTTCACAGTGCATCCCCTGCTTCTCTTAAGTCACAGAATCAATTAGGTTGGAAAATACCTCCGGTATCAGGGAGTCCATCCAACATGCCAACCAGACCATGGCACTCAGTGCCATGTCCAGTCTTTCCTTAAACACCTCCAAGGACAGTGACTCCACCACCTTGCTGGGGAGCCCGTTCCAATGTCTAATCACCCTTTTTGTGCAGAAATTCCCCCTAATGTCCAGCCTAAACGTCCGCTAGTGCAGCTTAAGACTGTGTCCTCTCGTCGTGTCACTAGTTACCTGGCAGAAGAGACCGACTCCTACCTGGCTACCACCTCCTGTCAGGTNCGGCCTCTTCCTCCTTCCCCGCCCTGCTCCGGGCCCTACTCGGCCGCCATGGCTCCGCCAGCCACCCACAATGCCCCGCGCCGGGCCATAGAGACGGGCGGGAGCGCCGCCCCGCCCCGCCCCGGCAGCCATGGCGGCCTCGCTGTGGGACCGGGAGGGGTTCGGGATCCTCAGGGGGGTCATGGTGGGGCAAGACAGAAACAGTGCCAGGCCGAGGGAAAGGCAGTGTCTCAGGCGCGCTCGTCGCTCGCGGGTGCGTGTTTTAGCGACACCGGCCCAAGTGCGGCCGCCCGGCGGCAGGCCGCGTCCGTGTGCGCGTCCCACTGACAAAGAACTCCTTGACGTGGTGTGTATGTTTGTACAGCGAATCCACACCAAGGCATGTGAAGTAAAGGGCTTTTTCTTGTCTCTACAAATTAGCAGGGAAGCGTTTTCCCCGAGAGCTCTGCCTGAGGTGCAGTTTAGAGGCGAGCCCACAAGAGGTCCCACAGATACTGCCGTGCAGGAACCCGCTGGGCAGCAGCGATGGGAATGGCACCCTCTGGGTCGGCGAGCCAGCAGACAAAGCGCTGGGAAGAAGTGGGCCTTTACCATAGAAATAAACCACTTATTTTAAGCAAGTTGTCAGAAACGTTCATCTTCACTCTGAAGTCGGGTAAATAGTAACAATAACAACTGTGCCGGTTCCTAAGAGTTACACCTGTCAGTAACTAAGTATCCACATGTTCCCATCTGCAAGGCGCAATCTGTACCCTGTGTAATGAATGGGGTTATGATTTCTTCCACTACCGGCAGTTTAGACACAAGAGCAAACCTTGCAGAGAAGTCTGGCTCTGAGAATTTGGCATTGTTGGGCTATAGATCACAGCAGCCTGAAATCAGTGCATCATGCTATGATGGTGGCTATTATTTCTAGATTATAAATCTCTGGAGGAGCTGTTATGATCATCTGACTGGTCATGGTGCAACAGAATGCTGGATTTTTCTAAATAACATGTCCTGAAGGCAGTATCTACTGCTCAGCTGTAATATCCATCTGGAAGAAGGTATCAAACCTTGATTAAGGACCTCAAGAACCAAAGGGATTTCTGCTGTTGGGTTAGAGGAAAAGCCAAGCATTCTGTGTGTGCTAAAAACTAGCATAGTCCCTGCTCTGAAAAGATTGGAAGATTCTTCAAATAGTAAAGGAATGGCCTAGTGTCTTTGGCCAAAACTGTTCCCCAAGGAGCTTCCCTTCCCCCAGCTGGTATGTATCAATGTGAAGTACAAGTAGTTATGGATGTGTTTATGGACCAGGACTTGGTTTCCTCAGAAGACTTGAACACTGAAGATGGATATTGGTGGAGTGGAGGGGCCTGAGCCAAGACTCCCAAAAGTCTTGTTGCAGAGGCACTTCAGGGGTCCACAACCTTTGGGTTTAAAGATCTCTGAACATACAGAGTTTTGCCCAGTCTTGAACTTGTTTGGACTTAGTTTAGGTCTAAGAAGTTGAACATCATACTCCCTCTGCTCCCCAGCTCAGGTGATCGGAGAGCTTTCATCCCGTAATGATTCTCAGAGCATGTCTGCACTCATTGATATCACCATCAGCCTTCCAGGGGTACATCCTCTAGCTCTTTCCCAAGCAGGGCTGGCCCCGCATGTGGAGAATTATTGCCCCACCAGGCAGACAGCTCTAGGCTGCTTTGCCACTTTAGGACATTCTCCCCATATTTTTGAAGCTGATCAGCCCAGCATAAGGGAAGGGATTAAAGATCCATCAAGAAAAAGAGCATAGTTGTAGAAGGGAGCACTGCTCAATTTCAGTGGCAAAGGCGGTAAGTGTGAATTCCTGTATTACAGATTATGCATTAAGATGTCATCAGATAGTGTAAAAAAAAACAGACAATGACAAAACTCCAGGTCTCCCCCCTTCCCATGGCTGCTCTAATCTTTGCCAAGCAATTTGGCTGTAGCAGCTCTTAGACAGGAATTCTGTACTGCATGGAAAACATGAAAAGCAGGAGAAGTCACCACTTCCCTTGATCATTTCCTCCAGTCATTAATTATGCTCACAGTTTAAAACTGCACTTTATTTTTAATTTCATTTGGCTTTATTCCCAACCACAAGTGCCTGTTGTGCCTTTCTGTGCTAATTTTAAAAGCCTGTTTTCTCACCAGGTCTACTTTGTAATCTAGTCTTGCCACTCTCTTTGGATAAAGTAAGCAGCCTGGGCTCTTCTGGTCTTAGGATTGTTTCCTTCCTCCCACCAATTATTTGAGGGACTTTTCTTGCTCTCTACCCAATTTATAAACCACAAAAATATAAGAATAGTTTCAGCATCAGCTCCAACAATGTGAACTAGAGAGATATAACCACTTTCCTCCCCCAACTTTCCGCATGGTTGTTTGTTTGAGGGCCACATTGGCCTTTTTACGCACACCACTACTTTGGGTGCTTGAGTTCAGGTACATGTCCAAGGTGACTCTTGAATCCTTCTCAGGGTTGTTGTTTTCTGGATTAGAAAATTCCATGTAGTCTTTGAGCTGAGACAAATAAATATATTTGTCTGTGTTTAACACAGAGTATGTCTAGAAAATAAATTCCTTGCTGGTGTCACTGGCATAGGCTCTTAGTTACTGTCCCAAAATCTTTATGGTACCTGTATGTATTCTCAGTGCAATTTTATATTTGCTTGTTGGTCACACTGGGAGACACACATTCCTTGGTTATCCTAGGGCTCTAGGATGTTGGTGTCACCTAAGTGCTGGTCATTCTCTGAGTTTATGGCAAGATCCCAAAAGACATTGTGTCCTGAAAGAGAACAAAAACATTTATAAAACACTTGTGCCTCTTAGAAGCCTTGTTAAATGTTTCTCTCATCTACTTCTTGGCCTGTAGTGTAATGAAGGTTGCTTATGTTCCTAATGGACTTTAAAAATTCCCTTTTAGCCTTGCCAGTCTATAGATTTTTCTGTTTCCTGTGTAATTTTTCTGTTCTTGAAATATTCTCATGTATACTCTTTGCTATCTGGTTCCCCTTTATTGCATCTGTAACATTACTCTTACTTGTTGATTTTCACTGATTTTTTTTTCTGAATCCAGACAGGAATTTAGTTGAGGCAATTGTCATTCCTGGGTTTTTGTGTCTCCCACTGTAGGCCACAGTCTGCCCCCGCTACAGCAGCAGGGTGTGCAATCCCCTCTTTCAAAGCAGTGTGGCGCTGTGAAGGTGAGCATTTTCCCCAGCAGGGCAGAGGTTCAGTGCCAGAATGGAAATCTCCCAGCCTGAATTTTCCCCTTGCCTCCCTTCCTGTGAGAGAGAGCCTGTTTTTTGCCATCTGAGACGCAGCTTGCATGGGCCGATCAGCAGATCTGCTTTGGAGAGGCCACAGCACCATTTCCTCCCTCAGGACATCGTGTGCTTTGAAGGATTGTGCCTCCTGCTGGGTAACAGACATGGAAGGGCACAGGGGATTGTTCAAGAGTGGAAACTTGGTGCAGGAATGCTCAGAATCCAAATGGCAGCCTTAAAAGAAGTTCATGGGAAGTTTCTGTTTCCTTGATTGGAAGAAGAACAGAGGCTGGGCAAGGCTGTGACTCAGTCAGTGAGTCAGCAGGGGCTGCTTTCCGATGAGGCCATCTTGTCCGTCACACCTTCCCTGCTGCCGTGGGACAGTAAAAACATTTTACTGCTGCTTCTCTTTGCTCGTGAAGTCATCCTGGCCCTTAACCCCTTCCCTGATGCCTTCCACGGCATTGTCTCTCCAGTTCTCTGCTTCTGTGCTCCATCCCATCCCCTGGGCTGCTGTTTCTTTTTGTGCCTTTGGTGCTTCAGTTCTGTGTGGATTTAGCAGCTATGAACTCCTGCTTTGCAGCAAGAGAGAGACATTGTGACCTATCCACCACAGAGGGAAAAATCTCAGGAGTCAGCAGTAATTCCCTGCAAGGAAAGACGCAGGATGAGGACCTGATCTGGATCCTGCCCAAGGCAATGATGACATTCATCAGACACTGCAGACTGTGGTTCCTTTGCCAGCCATTAAATGAGCTGGACCAGTGCTGCAGGTCTGACATACTGGTTTTGGATACACCTGCTGTTTATTGTATCTTTCCCTGTCTGCTTCCCCAAACACACGGCTCTCCACTGAGATCCCAATGCTTGTGCAAGGTGATGTCAACCAGAAAGCACTCAGGGACTTGGGGAGGGAAGGGTGCTTGAGGAAGGAGTGGTGCCCCAAGACACACACAGCTAACACTTTCTGGACTCACAGCTTTGAATGCATGCTCAGCTCTGTGGAAGCTCTCTTGTTTCTACTGAATTTTTTTTTTTTTGAGCTTGGACAAAGCAAATAATTTTAGCCATGCAGTATTTACATCCAGGCAAGCAGCCAGAACATACCTATGTCTATGGTTGCATTCACTGTTAAGCAAAACTGTCCTACTGTTTTATTTATTAGCCAAACATTTCTAATAGCCAAGCTAATTTTATCCTTTCTTTAGTGCTGGCTGATGGTGACTCAGTCTGACTGGGAGGAGTCTCAGTAGCACAGGGTCCAGATTTTGCAAAAACAGTGTTAAGGGCTGGTTGTCCACACACCACAGTGGCTCTGGCTTTGGACCTGCTCACTTTCCCTCCATCTTCTCTGTGTAGATGTAGAAGAAAGAAACCAGTGAAGCATTTCATAAGTGAGGTTGTCAGGCAGGGTGGAGTGGAGATGCACTCCTCTCTAAGAGCCAGCTGCAGCTGTGACTTAGCAATAACACCAGCAGCTGATACCCATACTGCTCTGTAACTTTTTTTCCTGATTTAGTTCTTTATCAATATTTGCAATCAATAGTTTTGTTCCAAAGATGAGATTAAGTTAGATGTGACCCTTCCGAATTTAAAAATTCAGTTCCTGAAAGCTTCAAGATGCAGCTAAGTATTTTTCATAAACAGGTCTGTAAGGAATACAGGAGCCAGTGTGAAAGCACAGAATCTTTTAATTCATCTTGAGTCTCCAAACCAGAAGTACAAGGAAGAGTTTTTAAGAAGAGTAAAACAGCTGTATGTCATCCTGACCAAGTTAAAACACAATTCAGGTTCCTTTCCAGGAACATCTCAGTAGGGCAGTCCTCAAACTCATTGAAAAGAAGGTCAGCCATAGGATCAAGTTCCAGTACCTCCAAAGATGCCACATGATTGTAACATGCTTTCTTACCTAAGAGGATTCTAGTAGTATCATCCAGCAGTGAGTTGTCTTAACCACCATGATAACCTTTAGATAGCCTTTAGTTACTGAACTAGCACAGTGTGCAAAGGGTTTGCCAAGTAGTGAGGCAGCTCTGGCTTAGGAAGAGTTTTAACCACTTGCATTGTTTCTTTCAGACGTGGGTAGAAGCGAGTTTACTCTGATTCAGACAGAAACAAAGAACAACAGCTTGGAAAACAATGAACTCTTGACCCACAAGTGGGATCAACCAGGTTGTTTTTCTTTTAGCTCTTGATTGCAAATTCACAGTATTTTAGCTGTTGAGGCATCAAGGGAACCTTTTGCTTATATAGAACTGTGTCAGTGCAGAGGGCTGGCACTCAGGAAACGGCTCTTTTCTTCTTGGCACTGCAATTAGCCAGGGGACCTTGACAAAGTAATCCCCTGTCCCCAGGTCTTGTGGATTTCCCTCTTTATAAAACCACGAATAATGAACCAAAGACTTTTGCTCTCTGATCTGTAGTTGCAATGTGTCACGTAAGAGCAGGCTGTGAAATTTGATTTCCTGTATTACAAAGCCCAGAGGGCTTTGATATGTAATTTTACCATTAGAACCATCACCTCTATTTGAGGTAAACTGAGTCCTGCTGGGGGACTCAGACCAAGGATAAGGCAGGCTTCTCCTACAAGATCAGTAACCCTGACTGAAGCCCTTCATGGATGAGACAAGTCTGGCAAAATTTGTTCCCTTCCTGGGTTTTCATCTGTGTTTTGGGATTTGTGCAGAGGGGCAGGAGGTGTTCAGCTGAAATTTAAGTGTGCAGTGCTGATTAGGAGTATCAACACCTGATCACCACAGTTGGTTGGTTCAGGATTTGTGATGGCCAGTTCCTTCAGCTGAACATGGAGCTTCACAGTGGGTATAAGCAAAGCCCTACCTGCAGAAGCAGGAGGCCTTTTGAACAGGGCATTGCTTGCTCCTCTCAGGACTCGTGGCACATCAAGAAGGTGTGTGTGCTGCAAACGCCTCTGCAGATGTGCCTCATCTTGGCAAGACTCTTCCTGTTTCTGTATCATTGCTGCTGGAGATCAGTAACTGAAACCAAACTTCACATTCCCCTCCCTTTTCCTGTTCTCCTTAGCCAGTTGCCTGCCAGGAGCATGGTGCAGGCAGCCACATCTCACCTCTGTCCCTGCAAAAACATGCACATTGAGCAGCTTGATCTCATTGCTCCTATCCATACTAACTTACTGTGCCTCTATAACTTTGTTACCGTGAAGGTAAAATTTTAAGCATGAATAGAGGGAGGAGTCCTGGTCCTGTGCAAGGTGCTGCATACACTGCTGCAGAGTCTCACCCACCACAGCACAGCAGTTCAGTGAGCAGCTGTGGAGGGAGGACCAATAGAGCTGTTGCCTGTGGGGGTAGGGCTTGTACAGGAATGCTTGGCGTGTGATGAATGTGCTTTCTGCACTGTTTACATCTCTCTTCCCTTCAAGTTTTCATTGTGCTGGAGACTGCCTACTCCAACAACTCCCAGCTCCTGCAGTTTTACCAGCTAGAGCTCTGTAGTCTGTGCTTGGTAGGTTTCAAAGCACTTCCCGTCAGGTGTAAGGATGTTGAGTTAGAAACACATGGAGTGGTTATACACTGGCTTGTACTGGAGGGAGGTTAGAAAGCTGGGATGCTCTCAAGGGAGTTCTGGTTCATTTGGGTGCAGCACAGAGGTGACTGAGAGCACCATGTCATGGCACAGGCACAGGGGCTGCTGCTCAGAGGGACTGTAAGCAGAGTGGTCCAGGCTGGGCTATGAGACTCTGCCTCTTGTGCTTTCACTGCAGAACTAAAGGACAGAAGGTGATTCACCTTCTGACTTGGTGAATAGGTGACTATCTGTGCAAAGTTCAATAGGAGCAGCCCAGGGCAGCAGGACAGTGACTCCTGTCGTTGGCTCTTACTGGACTGAGCCTAAACATCTCATGCCTCCTGATGGACATAAGACTGAAACCTCAATCTCCTAGCTACTGATACTGAACTTAAGGGAGAGAGATAAAGTCACCTTTCCTTCAGTGCCTACAGCTGGGAGAGGATTCACGGCTACAGACCTTAAGGATATGCAGGCTTTCAGTTTTCTTTACAAAGCAATGCCAAAGCCAGATACTGTTGCTTACAAGGGCCCCTGTGTAATGTATTGGCTTTCATGAGTACTGTTCTGTTGCATCCTCTGGCAACCTCTAACACCTATCCTGAGTTCCTGAGTTTTACTGCATGGAAGGAGATCTTGACATGAGACTCTACAGCACTAAGGAGTAGTACACCCTGAATATCACCTGATGAACCATGTGTCTGGGGACTGGCTGCTCCTCAGCTTGGTATATGACAAGTGTTACACAGACAAGTTAATACCATGTTCCAAGAAAATCAAGTCAGCAGTTACACAGCAGATTCCAGCAGACACTGCAAAGCCTGAGACTTCTGAGCTATTCCCAAAAACAGGAGGTTCCCAGCTCTGCTCTTCAGCGGCTTTGGGTTTGGCACTTGTAATTTAACCTGCAGTCCCAACAGCCACCTCTTTGTTTAGAGCTTTAATCTGAGGCCAGTACTTCTTTCCATCCTGCTGTCAGTGTGACTAAAAGCACTACTGCTTTTTATTTTAGAGGAAATACCTTGTCCTGGCTGTCATGCACCAGTGCTATTCTGTGAACTCTAAGGGCAGAATCTGAACCCTGTACTCACAGCAGTGACAGGATCCTGGACTGGTGACTATGTTTTTCACACCTGAATCTTTCCCCAGGCAGTACTGGCCAAGAAGCAACATATGTGGAAAATATGACATTACATTTACACCTAGTAGCAGTCACAATATGTATTTCAGTAGCAAGGCCAAGGCCTGAAATGAGAATGGAGAAACAGCTGCTCACTCTTCTCTCACACAGCCAACACACTTTATTTTTCCATGGGCTAAACCCCTGTGGTGGCAGGAGTATGCTAGGTCCTGCCTGAGGTTTGTCTGACCAGCTCTGGACATCCTGGGCTTGCTTGAAAGTACATAGATAGAGGCACATCTGGAAGATGCCATCTCATCCTCTCCTGGACATGCAGGATGATGTAAGTTACACCCTTGCAATGCCTGCCTCTCTGCTTTGGCTGTTGGGATGAGTGGGCTCCATATGGACATCTTCACTGCTGATCCAAGTGGCACAGAGGACACTGGAGCTGCGAAACAGATGGTACCTCACCTCCATATATCAGGTCTGGCCAAACCTTTAATGCAGAACATTTTGCTCCTCCTCCCACTTCTTGGTTCCAAAACAGAGTGGTATTACTGGAGACATTCCTGGGTGTGGCTACTATCTTGCCTCTTGATTAAAGCTTCTGGATCCTGGCAGCAGGCTTAGCTTTCTCAAGAATTATGGCTTTCTCCTTCCCTCTTCTGAGATGATGCAAGCCTAACAAGCCTGTACCTCTAATTTTGTTCCCACCCATCAGTCTTCTGTCAACGCAAACTGTCAGGAGCTGTCTCACACCTTGTTTTCAGGTAGCATGGCAAGCTCTCAGCATTGACTGAATTGCACCAGACTTTTGAAAAAATAAAAGAAATCAAATAATAAAAAAATCACTGTTAATACATAGAGAAAAAGCATTTAAATGGGTGACTTTCCTGTCCCAAACAGATTTAAGGGGTGGAAAAACTGTTGTGGCTCTGACCAACTGATAATCTGTAAAATAAAGGCCATTACAGTTAAAACATCCACTCTTTTATTGTAGTTGTTATTGTGTTAAAAAGCATCTCCTAATTTAAAGAATAAAAGTATTGGAGCTTTCAGCACATCTCTAAATAACTCATTGTGACAGTTAATCACTTGCACTATTGAAAACATTGCCTTGTATTGCTCATCTAAATCTATCCTAGTTCTGCTGTCTAGCATGGGATTGTGATTGTTTCAAGAAGCCTGAAGATTAACAGAAGTCTCTTTAGTCTGAAGACTGTGATAAAGTGCTAAAAGATACAGCCTTTGGATTTTATTAATGTTATTCAGTATTTATGCAATATATTTTTACTTCAGGGTTTACAAGGTCCCTGCCAGACTCCCGGTGTTCAAGGTTTTCTACAAAACCAGAATATGCCCCTGTCCTAACAGAGTTACCACCCAGAGAGCAGTATGTTTGGGTGCTGCACCATTCCCAGTTGTCACCCTCTTCTTCTAACTGTGCACCATGGACAACTTCCTCCGTAATTTTATGTTTTAAACCTCTCTGTCTTTTTCTCTTCTGGTTTTGGCTGTGACACCACTTTGAGGCATCCATTGCCTGCTGTGGGCCAAGACTGTGAGTCTGAACAAGAGAAAAGGCAAGTGAGGAAGCCAAGGAGCCAGATCAGCATCCTTGGCAGTCTGAGGCAGTTTATAGTCTCTCGCTGGCCCACCCTTCCTTGTGAGCATCACGGCAGAGGTGAGCAACAAGGCAGCACTGTCAGTGGAGCCCATTCCTCACCAGCACCAGGGACACTGTAGGGAAGGTGTGAAGACAAAAGGCAGCAGAGATTGGCATCAAGACTTGGTTTAAGGTGGGAATCAAAATCCCAACAAAGTGTTTCTAAGCTCTTTCTCAAAGAGTTTGTTGTCCTTCTGCCCACCCCTTCCTTTAGCCCTTGAATCTCTTAGTTAGAATGGGAAAATTGTTTCACTCTTACTTTTTTTCTCTCTAACTCAGCACTGGGCGCCTTTCCCAGACCAAGTTTTTAAATTAATTTTAAAAAGAGACTGTTTCCCCATGAGACAGTGAGGAGACAGATGTTCTCTCTGGCATGCCATGGCTTGTCCACTGGCACTGTTGTGATCCAAGCCAAATCTTGGTATGTCTACTGAATAAAATGGAGTCTCTCCAATGAGACTTCTCTCCCTCGGAGACTTTCCTTTCCTTCTCACAAGAAAGGGACAGTCACATACAGCACTGGAGTGTCTCCCAGAGGTCATGGCAGGAGACAGGAGATCCAGCCTAGAAAAATATTTGCAGTAAAGAATGTTTTGAAAGACTAGAGTAGAGGGGTCAGGCATGTGAGGAGATAGAACTTCTATTTGTAGCAAATCTAGTGTCAGCCGTGTGAACAGAGACAGGGCTGGAGGAGCAGTGTGGGAAAGCAGGCAGACAAGCCTGGCAGCTTCTTAGTGGCTTTGGTTGCTGGCACACTTTCCAGGTTTGTTTTGCAGGGAGGAATTATTTTCATTGACACATTGACCTTGGTGCTTGAGACCCTTGGGGAAGAGGAAGATTGGTCATGCATGTCAGGTTATTGAAAACAGATGAAAACCTCCTTTCATTCTCCTTTCCCCATCTTCCTCCTAATGTTTTCTCCTTATTTTCTTATCACAGGTGACTTTTCATAAAATGCTTCCATCTTCTCACTTGACCTATCACAATCCTCCTCCTGTAGTTCCTCACACATGTTTTCATTTATTTTCTTCCTTAACTTTTTGTTAGTACCCCAGTTTTTCAGGAATGCAAATCCTTCTCAACTCTAATTTTCAAGCAATATCCTCCTTTTCCTCCTGGTCAGCATAATTTTCTGGACCTTTACCTCTTTTCTTGCCCTTCCCTCTCTCCAATCTCTTGGTCTTTGTTTTTCTCAGCACACTTTATCTCTGTTATGCATTGCAAACTCTGTGTCCGTAGAGTCTGTTACCTACAGACTCTCCTGTCTCCTACACACCCCTGTCTGCCACTTAGAGATCACCTTCCTCACGAGAGGAAGAGGTGCAGACAACATTCTCTTCTCTGCCAGTGATAAGACTTGAAGGACTTGAAGGAATGGCCTGAAGCTGTGTCAGGGGACATTCAGGTTGGCTATTAGGAAAAGGTTCTTCACCCAGAAGGTGGTTGGGAACAGGCTCCTCAAGGAAGTGGTCAGAGGACCAAGCCTGACAGAGTTCAAGAAGCCTTTGGACAACACTCTCAGACACATGGTGTGACTCTTGGGGTGTCCTGTGCAGGGCTAAGGGTTGGACTCAATGTTCCTTGTGGGTGGTTTCCCACTCAGAATATTCTATGATTCTATGATTGCTTTTCTCACGTCCCTTTGACCACATTACTTGCCTCTTTGTATCTTCCCCAGGCTCCATCACTTCAAACGTTGGGTCCTTGCCTGCACTGCTGGCACTATTCAGCTTGTTGCACTCTCACCCCTCCATGGGTTTGGAGGAGGCAGACCCAGCTCCTGTGAGGCTTCATGCATCCACCAGCTCATGATGCCACCACCAGCTGACACTGCCCACTGCCAACCCAATGCGTATTTTGCTGGAGCCCTTCTGCTCAGATAACAGCCGTAGGGCTGAATTGGATCTGATCTTAATACTCCTTTTGGCATCAGTCCCTATAGACATCATTGCCTATGACAGCCTATAGGCATCACTCCCTGTTCTGCCCATAAAAACACCTGATAGCAGATAAGCTACTGCAGCACACAGTCATCAAAACCTCTGACCAACTCTGAAAATATTTTCTTCTGCTGCCCAGGTAATTGCAAGTCTGGGATCAGAAAACCATCTAATAGCTAAGGTCCATCTCCAGTTCTTGATGTCCCAGGAGCTTTTTTACATCCAGGAAAATGAAATTTCGTGTCTGTGCGTTCCGTCATCTTTTCTGAACATGACTAACTCTTTCTGTCGGGGCTGGGTGACCAGTCATCTGCCTGGACCAGAACCAAGCCCGCTTACTACATTTCCTGCTGTTCTCCATCCTGTCCAGCCAGCTTCTGTCTCCTCAGCTGATATCACCACACCAAGAGGTGGTGACGTATTTCCTTGTCTTGATATTTTCAAAAGTCATCCCTGAGTAAAGGAATTGTAGTCTTAGAGTGCAGGCTATTTTTAGCCTTTTAGAGGCTCCTTCTCTGACCTTGGGTGAGCACTTCAAGCACTCACTGTCCCATTTCATCATTTGCAATATGGACTACTCCTACCTTGCCTGGAGAGCACTTGTGGGATGGTAGCACTTGAAGTTTTTTGCTTGGAAAACACATTATAAAAGGAACTTATGTCCTATCGACACCAAGGATTTTTTAAGTTGTTGGCAACACAGCTGATCACATGTCATTTCATGAGTGGAAAAATGCCATTTTCTTGAGTCTGAGGAACTGCCCTGTAATCTCCTTTCCATCCCCACTATTCTGAAAATATCAGTTTTCCCAGTCAGTGAAGGAATACAGCCTTTTACCCAGCAGTAGCCACGGTATCATGGGCAGCTGATCACCGGGCAGATGATGGCTCTGCTGAACATAAACTCAGAAGAGCAGCTACATTCCCTTTTTTGCGAGTTCTACAGGCTTGGTCAAAACGTTCAGAGGCAGATGCTGATTAAGGGTATGTAATCCAAGGGTCTTCATCCTTCTGCCCCTTTTTAATCTCTTCTGAGGGAGAGTGCCACAGTGAGGTTGTGCTGGAGGGTTTTGAATGCCCCATACAGTGCCAGGAGAGATGGGAGATCAATGCCTTCCCGAGGCATCTAAGCAGCATGTGGCTGGCAGCGGTAATGATGACAGTCACCCCAAAAAGGGGGAAAGTGGGCTCCCAGCAGCTCCAGTATCTGCCACCTCTCTTCTTCCTCTCCCTCTCCTTTGTCCAGGCTTGCAGCTGGAGAGGGCAACTAGTATCTTCTTCGGGGTGGGGAATCTGACTTTGCAGTATCCCCCTTGACAGGCCCAGGAACATTTCTGGCTGTGTCAGCCAAAATTCCTGCCGGGGACTGCTGCAATGCAGCACACCACACCCCCGCCGGCACTGAGCCCCAGCCTGGACAGCCGGTGCTGCTGAGCTCCAGCCCTGCACTGGCACAGGCTTCCCTCCTCCTCCTCTTCCGAAGGAGCCGGATGATTTCGGGTTGCTTGGCATCACCTCCTGCGGGCACTGCGCGTCCGCAGCGTGTGTCACCGCAGCCCCGCGCACGGTCTGTTTCCCAACGCGCTGCCCGCGGAACGCGCTGGCTCCCCGGAGGGATCGGCTGCGGTTTCGGGTTTCATTTCCCTCGCACGCTACACCCGAATTCCAGACGCTCTCTGGCTTCGCTGCTGCATGGACTCAGAGCATAGGTCCTGTGCCGTACCCAGCGGAGGCAGACGGAGCTTCCCCCAGCTCCAGGGAGTGGACCATGAAGACGTCAATTGTATTTTTGCTTTGCATCTCAGTTTTCCCAGGCTTTTCCCAGGGCAGAGTTGTTAGAGAGGATGAAACTGGTTTTGCAGAGTGTAACGTGTTCTTCCCTGGACAAGTGCCTCCCGAAGGATTTACAGAGCCGTTCCATGTGAAAATCTGTCAGCAGTACAACAAAGAGCCACGCTTTGCAACCCTCTACAGTACTAAGGACAAAATCCCTCTTTATTCAGCTTTTAAGTTTACAAAGCCAGCCCAAAGCGAGGAGGAGAACTGGCTGGTTGAACCGCAGGTAAGTCAGCTTTTCCTTTGCTGTACAGCAAGTGTTCCTGGTGAACATTTCCTCTGGGGTGAAGCTGGGGGTAGGATTCTGCGAAGGAGGCAGGGATGCTGCTTGTTGAGCTTCTGTGGGTATGAATTTAACATGAACAGAACTTATTTTTATGCTTGGAACGGAGCAAACAAATAGTTCCTTGTCCCAGGGAACTTATAATGAAAACTGGGAGGCTGCTGCCATGGCAGGGGAGAGGAAAATCCTCTTTGACACCCGCTGATGTGTCTGTCCTGCCCAGCCAGCATTCGGGGACACTGCCAGTGGGTTAAACATCACAGTGTCAAGTTGAAGTTTGTTCTGTTGCCAGTGTGACCACAGTGTTGATAGGAGTTCTTTAGCTTCACTGAGCAGAGATAAAGCATGCATTTGTGGTTCACCAAGTTAATGCTGCAGTTTTTTGGTGTGTCCCTGTGTTGCAGACTGTGATAGGGAAATGAGTTGCTGTGTCCTGGAGCATGCAGGTTTCAGTCAGGTCAGAAGTATGCAGTATAAAAT